>BLKR01009365.1:0-125249 GCA_011170035.1 Teleogryllus occipitalis
ATGCAGATGCCCTGTGGGAACTGGTATGAGGGATGGGGTAGCAAACAGTGAAGGTTACGCTGCTAATCTCGTCCGTTCTCTACCACGGCGAATGCGTCAGGTAGTAGAGAACGAGGGCTTCTGGTCATTCTATTGAAGGATAGCCTGAAGACCGGTCCTTTTGAGGGCCACAAAAACATTGAAACAAAAATTGATAATATGACAATGAATCTTACACCTGGCTACTTCTCATGTATGAAAAAAATAAACAAAAATAAAAAAAAATTTAGGTACGGCTCGAACTCACTAAGTTACGACTACCATACTGGCCGCGATGTTAACCGTTCGCCTAAGAGAGCGGTTCTACAAAGATTACTTTTCGAGGAATATCAACTCGGCAAATACAACATTAAATTAACTTTTGAGAAAATATTTTTTAATATTTTTGAAACATTGCTACTATTTATCTAAAAAATACGCGAAAAATATAAATATTCTGAAAATTGTACACTATAAAATTGAAAGATTTTATAGTGTACTGGCGATAGATTTCACTAAGAAAAGTTGTTTTCAATTTTGATGATGTAAGTCAGGATCAAAAAACTTCAAATAAAAATTCCGAATTCCAGAGAATTTACTAATAATCGAACATAAATCATAATTGTAAGAACATTTTACTCACATTGAGCTCACAGTTAAAAAGAATTGAGAAGGTTGTGAGTAAATTTTAAAGATTTCGTATTGACTTATATGAAATGCCCCCCAAAATTATATTATCCGAATCAAATTCGACTCGCAACGAGTTAGGTTGAGCATTTTCATCAAAATGTCGAAAAAATATCTTGGATAAATACATCCTCTTTACTACGTAGTAAGCCGTTCACGATCCCGATGTTCAGTCAAATGGTAGAGAACGGGGGTTCCTAATCGTTTAATTGCAGAACGACAAAAAGGTCCTTTTTATTTCGTATCGGTACATTTTTTCGACATTAGTTTCGAAATCGACACATTAGTTTTTATAAAAACCACAAAATTATACCGTTTTTTCTATTTTAGAAATTAACCAAAGAACTTTTACTGATTCGAATACGTATTAGAGAAATCCAGTGTTATAAAAAACTTGAAAGTCACATTTTAAAAAAATGAGAGTAGTTTTTTGAAAACACTTTGGCTTACAGTGTTATTATTTATTTGCCTGATTTGTTAATCAGACAAGAGGTTCATGTTATAGATATGTTTACAAGAAATATTTGAAAAATTGAATACTTGCATGTTGAAAATTTTAAATTTTGTAACGAAAATGAAACTTTCACTACGATTTTAACGACTCTTTGCACAGGTTGCAATAATTCAGTTTCATCATTTCACATGCCAATACTACGTCGTTGACCGAAAGAGACCCGACAGTGAGGGATGTTTGAGTCTAGTTACATATCTTGGTCGAATTTAGCTACTGATTCGAGGAGAATTGCAGCTGCTGCCTGCTCTTATCCCGCAGTTTCCTCTGTTTTTTTCGACAAATACCAGAAAAATCCGCCAATTATTTGCGCAGCATTACACAACTACCTCTATACTACGTATACATGTCTATACGCCGTATATACGTATGTATACGAGATAGTAAAAATGCCGAAACAATACCTTAACAAATGGACTACGGACAGCGGATCATTTCTGCCTCAATTATTGTCTCCTCTCTCTCTCTCTCTCTCTCTCTCTCTCTCTCTCTCTCTCTCTCTCTCTCTCTCTCACACACACACACACACACACACCACACACACACACCACACACACACACACACACACACACACACACACACACACACACACACACACACACACACACACACACACACACACACACACACACACACACACACACACACACACACACACACACCACACACACACAATCACACCAATCACACACAATCACACACACACGCACTGACATGCCCAACTCTACCACACATGACGGGAGACCAGATTGGAGCATAGTTCATGGCGCGGTTGTAGTGTTACCGCGCTTGGAAAGATATCTGGAAGTGAAACACTGTAAGCCGAAGTGTTGTGGATGGACGGCGGATCAACCGTTTAAACGAGGGAAGAATTCTACCACCTCCCAAGGAGTAAAATGCACAACACTGACAGTACTAATAATAGTTAGCGCGCCCGGAATCACCAAACAATCTCTCAATGGCAATTTACTGTATTCGATACAAGAATACAAAAAAATGAATATTTTTTCAAGATTGTTTGACTAACTCAGTAGGAAGATCATAATCTACAACAAAATAAAATAAGGATTAAAGTTTTATTTAGCGTCTTGTGAACATTGCCATAAAATGCTTTTTTTTTTTTAAATCTTGCAGTTTAAAACTCCCAGCAATTCGCTGTGGCTTCAGCTTTCCTTGTTATGTATATTCTGCTTTCCCCTTTCTAAGATTCAAAGGTTAACTTATCTAGTGTTGCTCCAAAATGGCACAGACTTTCTCGTACTCGTAAGTCCCTTAATACGTTTAGTCTGTGTTAGCTTTTGTATTTTTCCCTATCCTCTTCCCAGCTACTACCTATTGGCGTCTATATCACATTTTTACTTTCTCATGCGTACTTCGTGACAAGAGAAAATGTTGTAATCGTGGGCCGGCGAATTTTTGAGAGAAAAACTCATTGCCAGGTCCTGGTAACGAAAAAGTGGGTAAATCGTGTTTGTATTCGAGAATATACGAAAATACTTCCTCTGACACGTTGTGTAATCAGAAACAATTCTTATGGTTCCTTGATACAGAAAATCGATTGACGGCAAAGCGTCTGTCTGTCCCACCGTTCGTCCGTCTCTGGTCAACAATAGTGCCTAAGCCGTAGTACCGATTTTTTTTCCAAAATTGGTATACTTTGATCGATTTAAAGGAACTCAAGGCCCCATGAATTTGAAACGGACACTTTTATTTTGGGAGTTCTTTAGGAAGAACCTCTATATTTTCAAAATTTTCTCAAAAATGGCTCCAAAAATCTTGATGTAACTTTGACCTCGAACCGCGTGAAGAACGCTTAAGTGATTAGCGTAGGTCACATTTTCGTTGAAATATCTAATTTTTCGAAAAATAAAATATTCAAAAATTTTCGGTGCTTTCCTGTATCCACAATATTAAAGTTAGAGATTTTTTCTTCATGGAAAGGGTTCTTTAAAGGCAAATTTTGAAATAAGGTCATGAACTACAATTTATCAAAAATATGAATGTTTTTCGCAAATTTTGTGTGGAATTTAGACAGTTTTTACATATTTTAAGCATTTTTTTTCTAAAAAACCGGTTCCAATTTTTTCTTTAAATTTTCTTCTCGGCAGAAAAAAAGGAGTGTTAGTATCATTTCCAGCAAACTCTGAATTTTCGAAAATTGTTATATATTAACATTTCAAAACTACAAAATTGAAGGTAGAAATATTTTCCATAAACAGAATCTGTTCTAAAAATCAGCTCTTTAAAAGAGATAATTTAAAATTGTTTGAAAAATGAGTACTTTTTCCGTAAATTGTGCTTAAAAATATGCTTTTTTTCACAAATAGAACAATAAAACCTTAAGAGAATGGCCCAGATGTAATTTTCGTCAAAGTCTCAGAATTTTCGAAAATTTCAAAGTTTCATTTTTAAGTGGTGGTGATATCTTACTTTTCTCTGTTTCGTTTATTAATATAATTTTGGTATACTTGACAACCATTGTAATTTGTTGGCTGGTTTCGTGAACTCAACATGCATTTAGCCGACTGTGATTTATCCATTCGACATTCATTTGGTAAATACTCAATGCCGCATTTTACGCATCTACGCGTGACTTTACAGTAGTTTTACCGTATTTTTGGCACCGATGGCATTGAACTGGGGTTTTCTTTTTATATTGTGGTTCAAATTTGATGCATGCATTCAAAAGTTTGTCAATTTTGTAAATTTCTTTGTTGTGAAAGTTCTGATTTGGTGTTGTGACGTTCTTTTGAGAAGAAATAAAAGAGGTCATCTTCGTCAACATATTATGTTGACGAAGATGACCTCTTTTATTTCTTCTCAATTTCTTGGTTGTTTTTGTGTGGTTCTAACTCCATAATGTGGAGGTGGAAAAAGGGGTGGTTTAAAATATTCTAGGATACCCGATATCGCACTTTCTGTATGTTACGAACAAGAAGGCCCTGAGATTTACGTTCATCTTTGACTTCTTCTTTGTTCACAGACAGTGAATATAACGAAGTACTACACGGAATACTCTGTTTTATTTTGTTTGATATGTGTGGTATTCCATATCTTTTTCATCCAGTACTTTAGTTATTTTTCTGTAGTCTTCAGTACTGTGTATGGTTTTATTTTTACTTGGTCTCTATGCATTTGATTTGTGAATTCCTTTAAATACATGTGTTAGTTTAGAAATTCTATTAACTTCGGTATATTCATAACATTTGCACAAATATTGATAATATACTGATACTTGTCGCATTTTGCGTTTACTTTTCATAGCGTCAAGTTCAGGTAGCTATATTTTGTTCATTAAGTCCCAAATAATCCAAACAGTCATTTCAAATTCAATAAAACTCTACAATTCCGTTGCTAATAATATAATTTGAAATGATTTTCTACAAACGATTAAAAGGAGATATGAACATGCCCCTGGCCGAAGGAACTAAAGTAAATGACTGACTACAATAAAAAAATATTTCAAAGAGCATTATATTAAGCGTCCAATGCCCCCAAAAGGGCTTGGAGACGCGTTACGAAGGCGCAACAAATTTAAAAAGAAACTTATTCATTCTAAGAATGGTTATTATTAGTTGAAATGGTAGTGTATGGTTTTTGCTTTCCAGAGACACGGGAGCATTTGAAGAACAATAAATTAAAGAATTTGTGAATGTTATGACTATTATAGTGTAGCGGGTTCCTAGTTGAATCGACTGATTCTTTTATATGCTCGGAGAATTTGTGCGATCTCAGAAGATGACCTTCTTGGCATTTACGTATTTAGGGAACAATTGTACTCGTAAGAACTTAAGTTTCCATGCTTTTGACTCGATAAGCAATGACCTCAATCGACTTACATTCTGAAGGTAGTTTCAAATAGCATTGTGGTGACAGGGTCAGATGGAAAAAGAGTGTACGTTGCGTTTGCAAAACGACTTGAAGGGCAGATTTGTGAGGTAACTGCGAAAAGATTGACTCTCAAACAAATGTGACTTGTCATGACGAACTAATTTCTTATAAACAATTACATACTCGTATCTCGATAATGAAAGGAGATACCGCCGATCGGATTGTGGAATTTTGCATTTCGTTTAAAGACAGTTTAGAGAAAATAAAAAATTTGCAATATTTGCAAATTTATAAACAATGTTCAATTTTTGCAATTCTGAAGTCGGAAGAGTTCCCTGATGTCCCAGAACCGAAAACTACGAATTAACAATTTTGCAACAAATAAACATTTTATAAACAATTTCGAAACGTGTGCTGTACGGACCGGGAGGGTCCTCAATTTGTCTCCGAGTTGAATATTGCAAAATAACAATTTTGACAAGAGATGCTAAATTATTACTAAATACCTAGTTTAATTGTTGCAAAAATGTTAAATTTAGTAAAACCGGATACTTAAATACTATTTTTTCGCCAAAACTTCCCACCCCCAAACATTTTCCCGATTCTGGAGCCGCCTTCGCACATTTCATTTCTTCGACCCGGATTCGGAATATTCGTTCATATACTTAAGTTGTTTTGCAATAAAATTAATTCAATTGAATTTTCGCAAGTAAATCTAGATCATGTGAAAAATGTAATTAAACATTTTTCAAATCCACTAATTCTATTGCATGTGCTAAATATATTTATGTCGTAATGTATAATATTATCTTTATTGATGTATTTCATGTAGGCCATCGAATGGCTTGCACTATGACGTAATGTGATCATTCCCGCCCCTTGTGCCTTCTGCGCCAATACTCTCAACCCTTAGGATAAATACACCTATCATACGGAACGTTGATTCTAGATATGCTGATTGGGCGAAATCCGGCCTATCAGCTTCTCAGTCGTTGGCAGTTGGTTGAGATTGTTCTTTTGTAATAGTTAACTACGAAAGAAGCAGATGGCGTTGTTCTCCGTACAGTGCTGCCAGATTGTGCAGAAGTACTGGGACTTCAGAAATTGGCCATACCCATTTTACGTGACGACGGCGGTACATAGTGCACCATTATATTTTAGTAATAAGTTTAGTAACTATACTTGCAGTTGTAATTTACGTATGTTCAGGAAATATTTTCAATGCACATATTCTTTGAGTTTAATCATTCATTTTACCCTTTTCCATTGTTATCATGTATACAAATTATTTTTGCCCTAGGCTTCCCACGTTTCTATAATCTAGAGAATTACCAGAGAGCACAAGAAGCCAAAACAGCAGTGTTCTACAAGAGTATTTAAGGTAGAATGTTCATTTCATCGATCACGATGAAGTACTCCAAAAGTATACTTTATATGAGAGTAAAATCTGTTCAAGACAGTATGAAAAAAATTGGCTTTTACCGGCTTAATTTTTGCATAAAAGTAGTTTAAATTAGTACATGCTCTTTTGGAAAAACTTTCGCCGACATAGGTTTTTTAAAATTATTGGAGAAGTTTGAGGGTTAAAAAAATCCTTTTTCTTTTATTTAATAACTTGTTGGGAATCATGATATTAATGTAACATACCTCATCGGACATTCTGAGGAGTAATTATAAAAAAAAAACTCCTTCCCAATAATTCGCAGACGGAAATATTAGCTCTCAGCCTAGGTGTTACACTGCACAAATCATGCTATGTGAGCACCGTTTCTCTTGTGACACGAGAGAGAACACAGTCCTAACTTAAAATTTTGAACCTCACACCATTTTCAATAATTAAATTTCAAAGTAAACAACGTGGTCTATAGAATGATTTTTCTAAGGTTCAGCCAAAATGACAGCTTGTGCTGGCAACATAACTGAAGGTTCTGTGGTCGTGGTGCCCTCGAACCCATTAGACTCCCTTCCTGCATGCGTTCGTTTGCAGTTGGCTAACTTGTAAGTGGCTTTGACTTTTGTGATGTTCTCGTCCGACGAAAATATAGTGCGATTTGAGAAATAATTGAAATTGGAAAGTGCGGCGTTATGTTCTCTTCTGTAAAAATTCTTTTTTTCTATTAACATCACATTAAATTTATTTTTATGTGATAAATATTATGTTTATTTTAAAACCGAGATGCGTACTGGTGCACGTGTTTCCATTCATTGTGCTGTGTGATGAGCTGTGATTGAAAGCTTTCTATTCACATTCGTGGCAGTTTTCTTTTACTGATCGTGAGAGCATGCTAAGAGATTTTCCACATATGTAATTAAATTTGAATATTTCCCGGACTCACGTACGTTCATATACCTCAGGGAAACTCTTAGATTTCTGCATAGAGATGTTTTCACAGGAGCCATAACCTAACACTTTACGAAGTGGCGTGGTTGAACAGCTGTCGCGGCGGAGGGACTCTTCTCTGAATTACATGTGATGTTCACTTGTTACGCGAACTGTCACTTTGGCTCATCCTTAGGAAAATCCTTCTATAATATTCAACGCAGAAATAAAAGTACGGGTGCCGAAGAAAACCAGTATTAGGTATTGCCAACTAATGAAAGCTAAAAATCGTGCGAGATACTAAAGTTATTAGTGAACATTATTTTTCTAGAGCAATTATTCAATACTTCTCTTTCAACTATTCACAAATAATTATTTAAATGCTACGGTCACCTTTACAAGCAACTATAGTAATATATAAATGTTATAAATGGTTGATTGTTTGACTAGCGACTGGCATGAACATAGCACCTTATAGTTCGATTTTTATAACATGGCGCTTGAGGATCTTGTCTTCACGATGGAATACGGCATGGGTTTTCTCGTCTTTCTCGGTGGTGCCGCTTGATGTCGCATGATCGCGACCGTACCAGGTAGTGCTACAGATCAAGAGACATCTAGCGGCACAACCAAAAAAGGTGCAAAAAGCCGTGTCATATTCCATCGTGAAGACAAGTTCTCACGCGCCTTGTTATAAAAACCGAAGTAAAATGTGTTGTTCTTGAGAAGAGTGCGTGCTTCTTGTTCCAAAAGCATTTTGTGTTGTGTTGTTCAGTAGCACTTTTGGTGCTCCATGCTACTAGTTAAAACAAGTAATAATGTTACCTGGACTGCCGACCAAATCCTAAAGAAATAAAATGCAGAATCACAATATGAGCAGTAGATATCTAAATAATTCACACCAACATAACTAACTAATGATTCCTTCATTTGTACTGTCACCAAGATTAACTGACATCACAAAAAATCTACGTAACAAAAACCGACGCTGTACACTATGTGCTGCGCCATACGTTATTTTACAGGCAATCGTTTATAATACGGGATACTACAATAATTAACACATAGTACCATCTTGTGTGGACAACATGAAACCACCCAAGCATTGTGGGTTATAACCCATCCATTGATTTTAATATTTCTGTATTCACGTAGTTCAATATTGAGGCAAAATTTCTAGTATAGTTGCTATCACGATATTAAAGCCCAACAAAATACAATTTATCGGCTGAGTTATTTTTCGTGGTTTTATACCACGAAAAATATACCTCGCAAATGCTGGAATAACTTTACATAATGCTTTGGGGAAGCGTCGGTTTTCAGTGTAATACAGGCCATAACTTTTCTGATGTAGCTTTTCTATAGTTCTTTCTCTTGTGCGAAGTAATTGCATGGGTTCAGCTAGTATATACTGAGTTGAGAACTGCAGAGCTCGCTGAGAATGCATACAAGCATGACATTGCCTCCTGCAAGCAATGCCCCTCTCCATGACGTAACCGGCACTTACATTGGTTTTACGCAAGCCATCAGAGAAACGAACAGCCTCTAAACGGTCAGCGTTCGTTGATGAGTTAACAGACTGCCGCGTGTTTCCAGATTAGATGGCTCAGGGTTTCAACTAATGACACAGTAGTGCCTCTGACAGGGAGGCCCTAGAGTTCAAGTCCCGACGGTGGCACGGAGACGGTGGCGGGGACGAAGGCTGTTCTGAATGGTAGCAGCGGGATGCTTTTTTTGGTGTCTCCGATTAAGGCTTGGCAAATGCAGGAGCAGTTCCTTAACAAATGGGTCACGGACCGCGCGCTATTTTTTCTTCCTCTTCCTTGGCCTATCCTTGTCCCTTACACACGCGCGTACATGCACTACACTGCCCTACATGCCGGAAGACCAGTCGGGAAATTAGAGCTTATTCCATCTGGGGCGGTGTCCCGCTGATGGAAGATACATGGTACCTAATGGTACTCCTAAAAGAATTTTAACATTTCGCTTGGTTATAAACCGAGCTTTTAAATGTTTCTTAACTGTCGGTTTAGAAACTTCATTCGTATCTTATTTGTTGTTTACTCGTCTAATGACGTTAATAACTATAAATGGTGATTTACAGCCAATATAGTGACACTTCGCAAAAGTACACTTTCTTTGATGCTGCAAGCAATACTGTTAAGCCGCTCAAGGTTATTTTCGCGGTTTCAGAATCCACCCCGGGGTTCGTCCACTGCTATTTCCTGCTTACAAGTATCGATCGTCCAACTTTGGCAAGTGGGTATTGGGAGAGGAATTTGCGGTCGTCGCAACGTGGAGGAACTAAAGAGAGGGATGGGAACCGCCTGAATAAACATTGGACGCGAGAACCACAGTGGCCTAACAGCAAATCTATCGCGACAGCAAGAAGTGACTTGTTGCGAAGTAAATAGTTGGCCTCGCGAGTTGAGTTCTCTCTACTATAACTTAGAATGGTGTTAAACTAGGAGAAAAAGAGACGAAAAAACTTCAAAAGCACTTGTAAAAGAATTTCTTACTTTCTTTGCAAGCTCTACTGTCCAATTAAGTTTTGATCTAATATCCGTGTCACTAAAGTGCTGCCAGAATCTTTCGAAATGATAGTGAATGAACCATGAGCATTGGAAATCAGTCCAAGAAAGTTCTAAGAGTGAGAGTGGAAACAGGCTGGGGTCCGTAGCTTTTAAGGTAATGCTCGGGTATCCATGTGGAATAGATCGGAGACAACCAAGGAGGCCACCGATCACTAGTCTGTAGAATTACAGCCAGCGACAGTTTCAGACCTCGACCATGTTACTAAGCAGACTCAAATATCCTTCAACATCAGAACTTCTTGGTCGGACCTCTCAACAAAGTTTCAGTCGCAAACCCGCAAACATTTGCTGATGAATGCGACTGTAATGCTTCAGTGGAGTAATTTGCGCATTCAGTGGAGTAACAGCGTATTGAATAATAAAAAATAGAGACAGGATTTCCATGCGCTATCAAATGCTAAATTATGCATACAAACATGCACTATCAAATAGCCAAATATGTACGATGCAGAGTAGAAATAGGCAAAACATGCACAATCAAATTTTATTTTATTTAAATTTCTAGTTATATCGCCTGTTGTAAAAGTAAACAATTAAAAAATTTTCTAAACTGTTGTGTCTAATTCATTCTTTTGTCAGAAAAAAAGAATTTAAATGCACAAAATGACCTTTTACGTCACAAGACGTAATTGGAGCATACTTCAAAGACAAAATTTAAGTCAATGTAAGGTCAAATTCTGTATTTTTGATTTTTCACCACAAATAATGTTTTTGTTTACATTTTGGAGAAATTTCAAGCCACGATTTGTATTTAACACTTTATGTAATTTCTTCATTGCAGTCTCACCTCAATCTCTAAATATTATTTCCAGACTTTAATGTTTTAAACAATTTTTAAATACTCCACTAGTTTCTACAAACCGTTTCAGTAAAATGTCAAAACTGCTAAAAATACTAATAGTATCCCAAAAATAATTATTTTCACTTCAAGAAAAATTAGTTTTGTTTTTCGTTTTATATCTATTTCATTGACATTGTTTTATCATTTTCTGAGTTTCAGTATTTCAAATTAAATAATTTCTGCGGCAATATTACACTTTATCGCCAAACACTTCAACAAGGAAAATACCACTAGTACATATATTTTTATTAATTGATCAATTTTTACAGTGTAGCCTATTTTATTTTTTATTACAGCAATAGCAATAAATTACAGATACATCCATCCTTCACACAGTAGTTGTTTCCAATCTTTTGTTTGAGAAGAGTTACACATGAAGCCTTTGAAGAAGCCATTTTATACTTAACTTCACAATTAAGAAACTGGTGTTAATCCTTTGTTGCACGCCAACACTCTGAGATTACTCTTGACGCACGCCAACACTCTGAGACACTCTTGATTATTCTCCTGTCCCATGGTCAGTTATCGAAGGATATTGAGTTTTGGCTTCCTGTATCTTCCGTATCCTTTGCGACGTATCATATGGCGTTGATAATTCATTTCGTGATCGTTGCATCCCCGACGTGTACTCGCGTCGCAAATCCAAGTATGTAATGTAACAATACGCAACAAAGACAACTGCCTGCTCTCAGAATTTAAGATCAATATACTATTTACACAAAATATACGTCAGTTTTAATATTCAAATATTATGCAGAGAAATAATAAAAAAGTGCTTTAAATTAAAGAGTGTTGGCGTGCAACAAAGGATTAACACAAGTTTCTTAATTGTGAAGTTAAGTATAAAATGGCTTCTTCAAAGGCTTCATGTGTAACTCTTCTCAAACAAACGATTGGAAACAACGACTGTGTGAAGGATGGATGTATCTGTAATTTATTGCTATTAAAACAGATATATCAACGAAAACGTTTATTTTGTTTCTTTTAAAGCCTGCTAAAAATATGCTTGATTTATGTATTATAAAAATCTTTATTTATTTTCACAATTTTCTTGATTAATATTTTTACTGTTCACTTCTTTTGCACTGACGCACAGTCCTAAGCACCGACCACTGTCCATTGAACACTGCCCTGACCACCGTCCGACGCACTGACCACAGTTCAAGGCGCTGGCCACGGTTCATATCACTGAGCACAATCCACTGCACTGCTGTTCACGGCGATGCACACACTTCACAGCTCAGCTTCCACTTCAGACTGACTGACCTGTGGTCGCCGGGCGCCGCGTATTTATACTCGGCTAGAGACCTCCTAGAATTTTCTGGAACTAACGATAAACATCGCGAACACTCCGAGACCATCTAGTTCGGGGGGCCGCCGACAGAAGTCGCTATTCGTGCATACCCCGGGACCATCTAGTTCGGGGGGCGCCGGCAGATGTCGCAATATGTTACACTATATTTACAAAGTTTGAACTCTCTAAGAAGGTTAAATAAAAACATGCATTGACATGGACATTCTGGCTCTAGTTATAAGTATGCGATTACAAAACCGAACAAAGTCATGGAGAGGATGATAAAATCCTTCCTACGCTTTCGCTCACAAAGGACGTAAGACTAGCTGTCCTATGCTGTACAATTCCTGCATGTAAGAGATCCTCGAAGCCTAAAATAAACACACAACATTCTTCTCACTTGTTTCGTCTCCCGAGTGATAAGGAACGTAATGAATTTTTCGTAGTCAGGCAAAAGAGCAGGTGCGAATACCTGAGACTCGCAACGTAGAGTAAGGTGTCTATGAATTGAATTTATAATAAATAAAAAGTTTCTTTTTGTTTTTAACGAAATTGCTTGATAATCGGGAATTGAATGAGGTACATCGCAGCTAGTAAATGACATGTTTCTCCTACAGTGTGAACCTATTACTTGCCATCGCCGTCCTGAAGGACTCGCAGTTTGAGTCAACATTGTTTTCTTGTGGCGGTGGCCAAAAATGGACGCCATGAAAAATACATTTTAGAAAAAATATTGATATGCTACGTAGGGTATTTTCCTCACGGTTGCTCTTTAATCAGCGTGCTCGCTATCCTGGACGCGATCCCGGGTTCGATTCCCGGAAGGAGTAGATTATATTCGGCGCTTTCCTTGCAATATCCCACTATATGTTGCGGTGTGACGATGAGAAAATTAACTTTTCTCAGGTTGAGAAGAAGAGAATGGGACGTAAGGGATGTATATGTGCTAACCACACATACCCGGACCCATTGGGCCGCAAGGTTGGGACGCCGCGGGTAAGCCTTGGCCCCATAAGGCATTTTGTACCAGTACAGACAAACTTAGGACATATTTGATTATTTATTGATTTACCTCTGCGTTATCGTTTTAATAAGTTAAAATCTCTAGGGCAGTATTTAACAAATTTAAAATTTAAAATTATTTTCTTTACAGACTACATGGTAATACGAAATTAAATATATTCTTTTGAAAACGGAATCTCAATATCTGCAACTGTTCAGGAAATATTTCAAGACAATATTGTAAATGAGGCACCCAGGTTAAGATGGATACTCGCAAAAATACTGAAGAAAACTATCAACACTTTTCGTAATTGTGCGTTTCGTGAGCCGTAAAGGCTCCTAATAAACGGACCATCATAAACACATCTCTTGTGTAATAATATAAGCCTATCCGCCGTGTCGCGTTCAATTGACATCTCCACCCTACGTATTGGCAAAGCCATAAAGGCAGCCATCAGCAATTCCTGTCCTTTCGAGCTCGCTACGAGGGCTCTTGCTCTGTCCGCGTCGTTAATGAGAAGGCGGCCCTCGCTATCAATGGCAAGGCCCCTGCCACGCCCCTCAGCGGACAGCAAACGCTCTCGTGTCGTTTGAGGTCGGCGGCGATCGCGAGATGTCGGTTGCCGCGTTGATAAGAGGGCTTGGACGTCGCTTTGCGTGACCCCTCACCCAACGGGCGCTCCCAGCGGGCGAGAAGGGTCCTCTGTTGGGTTGTGAGCCGCGGGCTACCCTCCGGGTCATACCACTAACGTGCCTCCGGGTAGACCCCGAATTCCGATGTCGCGACATCGGAGAACTAATGTGGATTTCCGGGCACCCCAACTGCTATAGTCATTACTCCGGTTAGTGTAGTGAAAGTTTTATCGCGGGAACGGGCGGTGTTCCGCCCCCGCTGGATGAAGAGATCCGGCACCTACCTACACGTCGGCTTGTGGGAGGGAATCTTCCCCAGGTATCTCCCTTCAGCGGGACACCACCCCTTTCCGGGACAAGCTCTAAGCTCCCAACTGTGCGGTGGTAGTCTTTCTTTCTCTCATGTGCGGTAGTGGTATGCAGTATGTGGGATTGTGTGTGTAAGAGGATCAGACAAGGAAAAGGAAAAATCGCACGCGATACGTTGTCCGTTTATTAGGGAACTCTTTCTCCATTTATCTGGTATTAATTGGAGAAACGTGCAAAAGTAGCCAGAGCAATCGGTGCTAGAATTCTTCTCCAGACAGCGGCTGAATTCGACCTAGCTTTGTAACTATTGTCAAAATTGCGCCACTTTCGGGATTCGAAATTTAGGTCCTCCCGATCAGAGACGCTGCAAAATCAGTGACAATGTTGGCTGCTATTTTAAAAGAAATTTCTGAATATAGTACAGGTTGGGCCAAAAGTCACTACCCACGAATGAGAGTTATTTATTGAAGTTATTTTTATTATCATTATTATAGTACATTATTTCAACTTGTTTTCCTCTTCATCGACATATCTCTGAACCCTGCAAGTATACGTTTTAGAACTCCGTAAATAGCTTGTAATGCTTTAAATTTTGTCTCCTCACCTAATTATCTACCCGACCTATGGCAGTCCATAAATTGAATATCGTCTTCCGTGTCGATAGAACAGTAAGGAAGTGTTCATTCCACTCACCAGTTAGTAACACATAACCACCTTTGTACCATCTTTGAATACACAAAGTTCTTTCTTCTTTCGAAAACATATCAATATGGACACGGAACTTATGTAATCAAATCTCTAACTAAACATCTGACAGTAGATGATTGATTGTTTAACAATGCATTCTATTGTTCTTTGCATTCTATTGCATTTCTATTGCATTCTAATGCATCATAATGTGCAATCTCTTTCAAATAAAATTGAATTTATCGAGGCAGCATTTAATTCATTCTTTTAATTTAGATATTACAGTGAACGTACCTACACGGAATACTCTTAAATCACAAACAGCAATAGATCAAATTATAATTAACAAAACCACAACTAGATATGAAATAATAACGAATAATCTAGGTTACAGTGACCACGATGCACAAATTCTTACAATTACTAATAACATGAATACTGACACAATAAATAAAACACGCATGTGCAGAGCATTTACTACAGTTAACATAAAGTTATTTACGGACTACTTGCTGAAAGAATCATGGGAGGCAGTTTATAACGCTATTGACACAAATGAAAAATATAATTTATTTTTCTCAAAGCTTTCATTTCTCTTTAACGCATGCTTTCCTATTAAAAAGAGAAAATTAAACATTTCACGAAAAAGTAATACTTGGATCACAAAAGGAATTAGAACATCGTGTAAAAATAAACGTACTCTCTACTTTATTTCTAAACGTCATGACGTATCTCAACATTTCCTTATCTACTTTAAAAAATACAAAACATTGTTACGAAAAGTCATAAGGCAGGCTAAAATCATGAAAAACGATCAGGATATTTTGAACTCAAATAATAAAACAAAAGCAATGTGGAATATAATAAACAATACTACCAAATCAACTAGAAAACCCGTAGAGAATGTTGTTTTAAAATATAACGATATAAATGTGAACGATCCGGCAACAGTGGCTAATCTCTTTAACCAATACTTTTCGAGAATTGCTGCCGATCTCACTAAGGGTTTTCAGCCACAAAATTCAAAAACAGACAGTTCACCCAAAATTTTAGACACAATGCTCGTTTCCGAAACTTCTTCCTATGAAATTCTTAAAATAATCGGTAAACTAAAAAATAAATATTCGTCCGGTTTAGATGAATTCCCAGATTCTTTGTTAAAGACTTGTGCGTATGGCATTATACACCCGTTAACTCACATATTTAATGCATCTTTATGCACTGGAACGTTTCCAGATATTTTCAAAACAGCTAAAATTAAGCCGCTTTTCAAAAAAGGCAACAAAAATGAAATTCAAAATTATCGGCCCATTTCTCTTCTATCAGTTTTTCAAAAATATTAGAGAGACTTTTTTACGTACGAATGGAAACCTTTCTCAGTAAACACGACGCACTTTCAGATTGCCAACATGGATTTAGAAAATCAAAATCAACGGAAACAGCTATATTTTCTTTTCTTAAAGATGTCGCCTCATCATTGGATCAAAACGAGGCACCTATTGGATTATTTTTAGATATTTCAAAAGCTTTTGACGTCATTGATCATGACATTTTACTTTCCAAATTACCTTCATATGGAATTCGTGGTATTGCTCTAGATTGGTTATGTTCGTACCTTAAACAACGATCTCAGAGTTGAAATACCTTACTGGAGTGATGGAACATTACGTACGCACCTTTCCCACTCTTTGCCCATTGCATGTGGAGTTCCTCAAGGATCGATTTTAGGCCCTATTCTGTTCCTACTTTACGTAAACGATATGCCCTCGACGATTCGAAACGGAAGAACGGTTCTCTTTGCGGATGATACGAACATCCTTTGCAATAAAGAAACCGTAAATAGTACAATATCAGATGTTTCAAATTGGTTCCGAAATAACAAATTAATAGTAAACGAAAAGAAAACGGTTTTAATGCAGTTTTCCATTTCAAATAAACAATTCTGTGCTCCATTGAAAATGAACAGTGTACCATTGACTGATGTTAAGGCAACAAAATTTTTAGGTCTCTCAATTCAGTCAAACCTTAAATGGAACGTCCATTTAAATGAATTGAACACAAAATTAAGTTCATTATGCTACGCGTTCAGAATTCTTGCAAATTCAGTCAGCCTTCATACTGCTCGATGTGTATACTTCGCGAATGTTCATTCCCGCCTGAGATATGGCATAATATTCTGGGGAAATACATCTTATAGCTCCCAGACTTTTAGATTACAAAAACGAATTGTACGAATAATAACCAAATCCCACCCACGTGATTCATGTAAGCCTCTCTTCATTAATCTAGGAATTCTACCATTACCGTGTCTTTTTATTTACGAATCAGTGGTTTTTGTAAAAAATGACTTGCTTAAGGGCGGGAATATATTTTCAGAAAATGCCGAAGTCTATTACTATAACACTCGACGTAGAAATCATATTCATCAGGTGACAGTATCAACAGCTCATTACAAAAAATTCACATACAATACATGTACATTATTTTACAACACTTTGCCAGATGACATTAAACGATTAAATTCAATAGAAAAGTTTAAATCCCAAGTGAAATCGTTTCTGCTGCATAACTGTTTCTATACAATTAGAGACTATACTGAGCATCACAAGAAAGTAACATTAATTTTAACAATGATACATAATGCATTATTTACCTTTTGGACTGTATAAATAAGTATAAACAACCTGTAACAACTATTGTACTACAGTTTCCGGGTCAATGACCCCCATCTCGATCAGGTTTTTCGTCCAGTTTCCCTGATCCATTGAGCAAATGCTGAGATGGCCCCTTGTTTTGCTTCTGGACATAAATGTAACTTCATTTTCTGTGCACGTCTTCTAGAATTCAGTGGGAAATACAATTATTCAAATTATCGTTTCCATGTCGCGGCAGGAAGTTATAAGAGCCAAAATTTATTGCTTATTTATCTTTGAAAATAGATTTTATTACATGGGAGTTTTTGTTGTTGTTTTTTTTCTCCCTTTCAAAATTCAAAATTTATTGCTTATTTACCCTTGAAAATAGATTTTTTACATGGGAGTTTTTTTGTTTTTTTTCTCCCTTTCAAAATTCAAAATTTATTGCTTGTTTATCCTTGAAAATAGATTTTATTTCATGGGAGTTTTTTTTTCTCCCTTTCAAAAATTCAAAATTTAAGTAGTATATGACTTAGTGTAGGGATCACAGAATTTTGAAAATGTGCACACAATTCACTTTTCCCCATAGCACGTCATACGCAGTTTTTAACTGTTTTTTTGACGTAAAATAAATAAAATAAATAAAAAAAAAATTGTGTCTGTAACTAATTATCATAATGTATGAATGTCACAGCCGGGAAATTAAAATTCATGCGAGATTAAAACCATAATTGAGTAGAACTAATAATGGGTAGTGCAATGAATCTCATATTAATGGCAAGGCCTGCTTAAGGCATAGACTATGTGAGATGGATGTCATGACAACAAAACGAATGGGCAGAGGCACGAAGATCAACAAAGGAAATGGTCAGAACGTGTCGTGAGCGAACAGAAAAGAAAAATGCTTTGTGATTCGACACTGACGAATTGTGATTGGACACGGAAGATTATGAACGTTTGTGGAAGTATTATGGATTAAGGAATATTATGGTTCAATGATTATATTTGACTATATAAAGATTTTCTATACTTATAGAGAAGATATACTCGAGACGATGTTATCAAGGTATGATGACTAAATTTTAATATCATTAAAGGAAGTTGAAAGTATCAGGAAGTAGAATTGGAATTGACGAATGGAGAGAGACTACATTGAGTGGCGGAAAGCTGGATATGAACTACGAGCGGGTGTTTTGATAAAAAAGAGAACGAGAGGCTTATGTGAACTGTTTTTTATACATGGAAGACGTGGGCTAGTGGAAAAGACTGTAATTAGTGTCTTTAGTATGTTTCGTTTGTTTTTGTTCAAGTTACTGTTTATTTTTCTTTTATATTTCATTTCAATTTGTCACCGAGAGGCGTAAGAAGTTGGTAGATATTAGTAAATAGTATTATATTTAGTTTCGTAAGCTTTTTTGTTAATAAATTGATATTTAGTTGAACTTTGGATTTGTTTTTGTTTATCGCCTTTGTCAGTAAAATTATTATATTTTATAATGTACAGTGTATACTCTATTATTATCAGTCCTAATTGTTTGCTAACTATATATTTCTTTTTCGATCATTACTTTTCTTTAAAACTTTTAATGTTACAAAGAAAAAGGAAAAAATAGTACAGTAGTGACTTTTGCCCACCTGGATGTATTCTCTCCGTGACTCGAAGTGGAAGAGAGCTCGCGATTTAAGTGAATGGTGGATGGAAACTCTTTGAACGAGAGCATTCCGTTATTTCAATATGCAGATTTTTTTATTTTGTACATTCGTTCAAGTCTTCTTTCTTTAAAGGGAGCTTACTTCTTGGCTGTCCGGGTGACGCCGCGTAGTGGGCTGAGAGGCCGACGTTTCGCCTCTCAGCCCACTACGCGGCGTCACCCGGACAGCCAAGAAGTAATCGGAAGCTTACGTGTACATTAAAGGGAGCTTTGTTTTCTGATTTAAACTTTTGATACATTGATATACTATGTAAGTTGTAGAATAACAGTAAATAATGCATTGCATCCTTCCGTCCCTGTCTCCCTCTGACAATGAGTGTAAAGGTCTCGGCGTTGCGTGCATCTGCTCCATCTGCGCCATCTGTTCTGAAGGCGATTGCTGCAAGGGTTACTAAAAGGAAATCCCTACTATTAATGCTTGCACCAGTAGCCGAACTGCTTTAAAAAGGCCGGTGAAGACACGAAAGTTAAGCAGCTCAAGACGCCGCGGGTCTCTGGATGGGTAACCCACCGGGAATCGAGACTAACGGCAATGAGATCCTGACTTATGAGCATAAAAGGCAATGACTTACGACTTGACATATGACTGTCAATGTTCAGGAAGGATTATTCCATGTCCAATGCCAAAAAATACTTGAAACATTACGCAAGTAACAATTTTTAAAAATATGCGTATAATTTGAATTTACATGTCACAAATATACGTTTTACACTAACTTTTTAAATCTTAAAAAAATGATGGATCAACATATTCTTGTTTTCATGACATTCACTACATTATTAATTCACTTACTAATTTTTTATTACGTTCTAAAATAAAGGGAGAAAAAGTAATCGTTGTAGTTTTGGTCTCGGTTGAAAAGAAATGTAATGTTTTCGGTTTGATGAATTGGTCCCTGCGCAAACACAAAGGTTCATTTTCTCTTGGCGTACGTCCTTAAGGTCCTCTCAGCATCTTCAAATCCGAGACGTCGCAGCTTTAGATTTTCCATTGAGGAGGAATATTTGTGGTCGATCTGCTTTCTCAATTGACGATTTGCAATTCCATTCACTTTCCTCTTCAGACACAATATTTTATGTAAATGATGCGTCGTTTTTCGTAACATAACTAGAGAGCGGATTTTGATGACATATAACTGCCAAAAATGATCAATAAAATGCTTTTAAAATGTTTCTAAAAGCAGAGAAAAATGAGTAAAAATTTTGAGTCAAACCATATGCACAATTCAAGCTGGATACGTTACTGATGTAATCGAGGCTTCTTCTATTCTTTCAAGTGAACTCAGCTGGCAAACGTTAAAGTTGGACTGTTCTTTACCAGCAAATCTGTCTTCATTTATCCCAGAATCGGTCGAATAGTCATTGGCGCTGATAGACGTCACATGAATCTTATATTACATATAACGGTTGACATTACAATTTCTGAGCAAAGGAATCGCGTAGGCTACTCAGTAATTCTGTGGAGAACATTTGTTGCATCTCCCAAACATTATTTGAAGCAAGTACCATTTAAATGATAGATTAAAGTAGCAAAAATGCATGAAAATAAAGGAAAAAGATAAAAAATGACTTATTAGTCCAAATCGACGAAAAATGCAAAAAAAGAGGGAATGGGCCATTTTCTTTTGTCATAATATAAAATTAATTTCTGTACTAAAAAGGCATTTTTCGAAAGTGAAAAAAAGACATTTCATTAAAGTCCCAGCCCTAATTACAACTATCAAATGGCTTGCAGTGAATACAAATACTGTATTTCTTGGTGTCCTTATTCCACTAAGTAGTTGATACCAAATTATTGCATTTCACTCTCTTCAGTGTTAAATATATCCCTCTCTAAGTGTACGTTATTTCTTAAGAGTTCAAGTTAATGCTTAAGAAATATGACACATCTAAAACTATCTTTATTTATGAGTTAAGGGAATAAATGA
The DNA here is from genome assembly GCA_011170035.1 of Teleogryllus occipitalis. Taxonomy (NCBI): domain Eukaryota; kingdom Metazoa; phylum Arthropoda; class Insecta; order Orthoptera; family Gryllidae; genus Teleogryllus; species Teleogryllus occipitalis. Next base: position 21,005 of record BLKR01009365.1, read on the forward strand.
ACCGCTAACTGCAGAAAGCCAACTAGTCCAACTTTTCAAATTTTTTTCTTTGGCGGGGAGGGTTGTGAGCCAGTCAATGCATTATTTAATTCAGAAATAAAACTTGGCTGCACATTAGCACAGGCTTATCAACGCCTTCAATTCTCCGTTTACTGCAAAAAGGGAATTAGTCCGTGAAAAGATTCCTTTGTGCAGTAATATTCTATGACCCTATTGTTCGTTTTCCAATTAGAGGTCACTCGTTCTTGCTGGATGATAGGTATTTCGAGATAATTTGAAGTAAGTTGAGAAAGGAAGAAAGATATTTTACAATGTATGACGATATTAACCTAATAAAACGTTTCTCAAAAGCGTTTTCCATTGTTCAGATGAAGGCGAATAATTTCGTCGACTGCATAGTTGTCAAAATTCTACAAAAAAACATGTCTCAGCGATGATTCCTATGGTAAAGGGGTTTCTAGACACCTAAAACTATCTTTCACTCTTTTAAAATACTGTGAATTGATCTTTTCGGCTGAAACACAGCATAGTGTTCAGTGCAACATCCATATTGGTGGCTTGGTACAGGAGTCTTTTAAGCTGAGAAATTCAGTAAAACCTTTAGATCTGTCTTCAAAGAAAGCATATACATCTGTATTGCACATAAACACAAAAAAATGTATGATATCAAGAAATAATTTGTCTACATCCCTGAGAACAAGATGCTGTTTTGGCATTCAATTACATTTTAGCCCATAACAATGACATCTCTTGAAGATGAAGATTACTGATCATTTAAACAATCCAAAATAAAACAGTTTTTCTAAAATATGTAACAAAGAATATTCATTAAAATGAAATAATTTTTATGTAAAATTATATTGTGTATAAAAAGTAATTTGACCCAAGAAATCATTTGAAAATCCGTTTACTTTAAAAAGGAAACACGTCCGAATTCAAAAATAAATTATCTCTCCTTAACCTTCGGTCATTAAATATTTTTATTCATAGGATTAAGTACTATTACTATATGTACTATAGGATTAAGATACTTATAGTTAGATAACCAAAAATCGTAAGCAGAAAAATGGCATAAAGCTGGTTTTATGAGCTTCTTGTGTCTCCTGTAAATTTGGAAAATGTGGACTGGTTGCCATTCAGCTGTTAGCGATTCAAAAATGTTGAGGTTTTAGTTGATGTTGATTTACAAATAAACATTTTTCAAAATATTTCATGAGTAGTCTATTTTTCACTCGGATCTAGAACGTAAAATTCATTTATTCTCACCATCTTGGAGGATAACGACCTTGGAGGAAAACCACTCTGAGAGTTAGGGGAAAACCAAATTCGAGTAAACTCAAGTCAACGACAAAGACCCGTAAATTATCACGTCTCCCAGAAGTTCACGGTAGGTAAAGTTCATTATCAGATTCTGAATCGAGTCTTCGCGCGCCAGTTTTCTTCCGCTTAACGACCCAATTGTTCTTGTTGAATAACCAAAGTTCACTTCGAGGGACAAGAAGATTAAGGACTCATTCATTTTACTTCTCGACAAAATGTTTCTTCATATTGCCTTAGGAAGCTGACAAATGTTATTATTAAAACACATTCACATAGGCGTTTTGTGAAATATATTAAAGAATCGTAAATTGAAAATGTAAGAATTAAATGTTTTCCTGAAAAAAATTGAGTCTTTCTACAAAGACAATATTAACGATAGAAATACTTATTGAAATCTTTTATTTAAAATTAAATATTTCAATAAGGTCATGCAGATTATTTTGGAAAATATGAGTAGTTTCTGCATAATTTATCGTGAAATAAAGATAATTTTAAAGCATCTGAAGAAGATTTTATAAAAAAACAGCTCAATGTTTTTTCTTCTCTTTTCTTGGAATAGAGCCAAGGAATCTTATAAAAATGTTTGCGTTTTAAGTATTTAGTACATTGTCTTATTTAGTAGTATAAATGATAAAATGACAGGGTTGTAATAAATTTTAATTTATTACAATTCTAACTTAAATTATAAATTACAATCGTGGTAAAATAAATTTCCAGATCCATACCTTTTATTTATTTGCTTTTCGAAACCACAACAATGATCTAATTTTTAATTAGCAATAAAATGGTTTATAAAAATAATTATATTCGCTATACATTCCAAGAAATATCTGGAATTTTATTCTGGGCAACTCAATATAACGATTTGTAAATATCACATACGATAATTTATCATCTACTCTTCAAAAGGCTGGAACTTTACATTCACGTGGAACATTTTAGTTCGAGATGTTGATACTCAAATGATTTTATGGAATTTCATAGAGACATACACATACACACACAAACACTCACTCACGTATACATAAAAGGACCCTAAAACGATTTCAGCCCTTTAGACGATTACATATTTTGTATGCATCTATATATATATAAAAGAAAGTCGTGTTAGTTACACTATTTATAACTCAAGAACGGCTGTACCGATTTGGCTGAAAATTGGTGAACAGGAAGCTTAGAGCCAGGAGACGGACATAGGATACTATTTATACCGTTCGACAGCGTTCCTGTGTGAGAACGCACGTTTTTGCACGTTTTTGCAGGTTTTCGCAGGTTTTCGCGTGATTTCGCATGTTAGCGGTCATTGTTGCCTGTTGTAACCCATTGTTGTAACGCCGCACTGATAACAGAAGGCGATAATGATAGCCGCCTTTCGTTCGCCGTTATATCTGTATATAGTCGTGTTAGTTACACTATTTATAACTCAAGAACGGCTGTACCGATTTGGTGAGCAGGAAGCTTAGAGCTAGGAGACGGACATAGGATACTGTTTATCCCGTTCGACAGCGTTCCTGTGTTAGAACGCACGTTTTTGCACGTACGCAGTGCAACAAGGATACTACAGTTTCTCACAGTGAGTGCGACGCGAGAAAAAGAAGGGACCGGCTGTTAAGGCGGTACAGAGTTCGCCGGGTCAGCTAGTTTTTTATATAATTCATTACATATTTTATTATAATGTACTATTGCCATTACATTTTTAAATAGCTGCTAATAATTCTGATCTTTTTCATTTTCAGGTATGTCAGATCAACATCACCACATCACGCTTCTTCAATTTATTTGTAAGTACAAGAATAATCAGTGTCTTGTTTTAAATGTATTTTATATTGTATCTTTAGCTTTCAAGAAGATTTTTTTGTCTGACCACCTTTTGTAATGATCGTGTTTATTCAACGTCATTAACTACTAGCGAGAATCTCATTTTCAAAATCGCCAATGGATAATATTTCCTTTTCAACACATTGTCTGCGCACAATAAAAGAGACACAGTCATCTAAAACAGTATTTTACTCAATTACATTTTCCTCTTTACTTACTTATAGCCATCTCGATGGCTGGGTTATTAGCAACTGTAATTATACTTAACATGTAATATTTTGTAGGTAAGTTTGTGATTATAATTAATTTACACCCCTACATCACAATACCACATTGTATAGCTACTTCTATCAATAACTCTTTTTCTATTCTATTAAGAAAATCCACCATTTAAAAAAATTTTATGACCACCTTCACGGCAGAGCTATTTATTTCGCTAGCAAAGATAGTGTTTTTACTGATTTACATTAGCAAGAAATTGCTCAGGATTTTGCGTGCGAAAGCGAACCTGCGAATGTGAATGCCCGGTTTTTCGATTGATTCAATGATTGATGATTCCGGGCACGTCAACTGCTAAGGTCATTAGTGCCGTAACTGTAGTGCACGTTTTATTGCGGGAGGGCTGTGATCTTTCCCATGCCGGATGGCGAGATCCGGCGCCAATCAATGACGACATTTTCCCCGACCGGGATAAGCCGTAAGCGCACAACTGGTGACCCGACAAGTGTAGTAGTGTAGTTCATGAGTACCCGTATAAGGTGAGAGGATGAGACAAGGAAGAGAAAGGAAAGATCGCGCGAGGTCCGTTGCTCGTTTGTTATCTCCAGCATTCACTTGGTGTTGTTCGGAGAAACCACGTAAAACTGAACAGCCGGTCTCTAGAATTTTTGCCAGTTTCTAGAAGTTGTCCCATCGCTTGCTTGATATAGAATTCCTCGCAAGTGCTTGCAAGTTTGTTCAACATTGTGCTGTGTATCATTGTCGATATCTTCCGAAATGGCAGACGCTAGCGGTTCCGCGACAAGGGAAATCATGAATAGCATTTGTTTTTCTCGGATTTTATTTCATGGGTTATAATATGCAAAATATCGCTTCAAGTAACATTTGCACGTTCTGCCTACAGTAGTTTGTTTTGTGGTTAATGATTAAATAACTTTTTACAGTAAATGTAGTCCACTGAGAACACACTGAAATTTACCGAAATGATAAAAAAGAATACCAGTCCACAGGGAAGTAACAGCAAATGGTTATGGAAATGGAACAATGCGAAATGCAGTAGTCTGCAAATTGGCGGCTTTTGCTACTCCTTAGAGAGTAGCCAGAAAATTTAAAACAAAGATAACGTTAATAATAATAATAATAATAATAATAATAATAATAATAATGCAGATTAACCACATTCAGCCTAATGCTGATCCCCCTGATTAGTTACATGCAAGACTTGCAGCGTGATAAAAATGACACTGAGTTCGTGCAAGTGCTGCGTTCGTGCTGCGTGGTCTATTCGCGAACAAAACAAAAATGTAGATTAACAAGGGTGCAACGCCAGTAAGGCTGCAATGTGCCGATCAGCAGCTGAAGTGTTTAGGCAATTGCTTTCCAGAATTAAATGGCTGCCTGTGGTAATATGGACTGCACTGTCTCTACTGGAGATTCGGTAGGCACACAAGTAGACTCTGGCGTACTCCACCCTCGCGAAATTTCTGATCTTAATGCTCATTAGGTGCGCGAGTATTTTTATAAAAAAAATACTTAAAACATATGGACAAACAGAAAAAGTGTAGAGTCTGCATATTTAATTACGTATAAATACGTTAATAGTGGTTACATAAAAGAAGAAAAATACGATACGTCATATCTGTATTCGTGGGATGGCAATTAACAGGTTTTCAACAAACAAAAACTCTCACTGCCGAGCTTTATTAATGAAAAAGCGGATAACTCTTGTTTCTATATTTGGTAAATTACTTCCTCTTAACAATTTATGTAGTTAGAATTAGTGTTTGTGAAATTTTTTACCGAAAAACAAATTGAAAGTACAACTCGTGTCTCTGTCTGTCCATATGTCCGTTTGTCTGTCTGTCTGGGTGTCAACGCTAGCACATTAACAGTTCAGACAATTTTCTCCAAAAATGGTATTCTCCGATCGAATCAAACAAATTCAAAACTCTACGAGTTTGGAAACATATTCTGATTTATAGTGGTACTATTTTACATAAAGCCTCAATATTTTCAAATAGCTCCAATTTTTATTTAACTTTGTACTCGGGTACCGTCAAAAAACGGCGAATGTCTCATTTTTGTTCAAATCCCTAATTTCTTAAAAATTGCAATATTTCAAAATTTGTTGTGCGTCTTCCCGTAACTGCAACGCTCAATATAAACATGTTTTCCTTTTTTTGTTCGAAAACAAATCTTGAAGTCATTTTTCAAAAGATGTGTAGTTTTTCAGTATTTTCTTGAATAAAGGCAGTTTTTAAACAATTATTTTCTCAAAATGGGTGCGAATTTTGTTCTTTACATTTTCTCCTCGTATGAATAAAAGAACGGTAAAACTAGTAGTGCTCCAACAGCACGTACTTTCCCGCAACAGTACATTCTCGCCCATTACGTTGAATTATAATACCCCAATTTTTCTCCATATTAACATATCCCAGCCATCTCTTGTAAACTGGGGGTGTGCAATATTTATATACTTGTGTTTGAAATACTTGTTTTAAATCCATTTTATATTTGAATAATTGTATTTTCATCAATGTTCCTGTGAAAAAGAGCTTCAAATTTCGCATTTACAGCGATGCTTAATTGCCATTTTCTTAAAAACGGCGTAAAATGTTTCAATGGAAATTTCTATTTGGGACGAGGTTTTACTCTTCTTTAATATTCTTGAAGTAATATTTCGGTTGTACTACTAGGAAAGCAAAAAGTTGAGATAATGTCAAAAGAATGTACTTTGGGTGACAATAGATTGCTGCTGATCAGAGAATGGAGCAAAACCTTAAAGCCAGATCACACCAAGCAAATTAGAAAACTATACTTCGAGAAAATCTGTGCCATTCTGTAGCACCTCTAGTTTCACTTTAGAACAGTGCCGTTTAGCTTAGAAATTAATTTTATGTTATAACAAAAGTAAATAGCCCATTTTGTCTTTTTTGTGCATTTTGGGTCGATTTCGGCTAATAAGTCATTTTTTACCATGTTCTGTCATTTTAATGGATTTTTGCTTATTAATTGATTTTAATATCATTATAATGGTGCTTCAAATAATATTTTAGACATTCAGAAATTGTAATGTCAACCGTTGTATATAATCTAAGGTCCCTGTGACGTATATCAGCGCCAATGACAGTTCAGCCGATTCGAGAAAACTATTGACAGATTTCCTGATAAAGAACAGTCTAAACCATGAGTTTGCAAGCTGAGTTCACTTCAACGAATAGAAGAAGCCTCTATTACATCAGTCACGTTTCCAACCACTTGAGTTGTGCATCGGAACTGGTTTTCATCGCATTTTTACGTCATTTTCTTCGCTTTGGGGGATTTTAAATCATTTTATGAGCATCTTATTGTTTTTGGGGATGTTTTATGTCATCAAAATCCACCTCCTAATCATTACCAATGGCAGCGCATCAGGTGCGAATATTTAATAAATACTGATAAATAAACGCAAATTTGACTATGCAAAACCTCTGTCCATACACCCAGAAACACTGCTCAACAATGAGAAGTTATTCTGATAATTCGACACTGCCGTGTCGTCGTGTTCCCATTATTGTAATGCAACTTAATGTCTCCTGAAATCTTCCAGCAAAAGAAGGGTGGGAGATTCGAATATGCATTTTGGAAAATTTGTAAAAATTACACAAAACTGCTCATATTTTTTAAAAAATGTTAATAACTTCATGTAAATATCTAAATTTGAAGAACACATTTCGTTATATGAAGAAATCTGTAGCATCAATATTGTAGTTTTGCAATGTTAATTTTCGGTGAATAATCCGAAAAAGTAGGAGTGGTTATAGCATTCATAGTTATTGCCTTCTTGTATGTAAAATGTTTGAAGTTCGTCCGTACCTACTATACGCCCCTACTGATTTCGAAATGTAATTAAGTTTGCATCAGTTCATATGGATGATTTATTTATATTTTAGAGAATGATCACAATAACATCAGGCCAAAATTTTATATAATGAAAAAGTAAAGGGTGTTTTAATGTAATATGGTAATGTTTCTCTGTTGAAATCGTTTGTCCAGTTAAATAAAGTGACGATATTTAAGAATTGTAATTATAATATGGTTAATTTTAAAGTGATGTAACCTTATTTCAACTCCCCCAGCATCCCTGGTAGCAACCAATTCTCTAATTTTTCTAATCTGCAGATAAACAACTAAATGTCAATCAAAAACAATTATCTATATATTTGTTCAATTACACTCATTTTTCAAAATGATTTAACTTTAAACTCAATGTCCCAAAATGAATGAGAATGATGCCAATATTGCAATAACGCATCACTATAGCGCATTCTTCTCGTTTCATTATTCATTTCCTCCGCCTTTTGGCGACACAAGCTAGTACATAGCTAGGTCGACTTCAGCTGCATTAGGGAGGAATATTCCAGCGTTGGACTGCACTGATCGGTATGTTTTCTCCGAACAACACTAGGCAAATACCGGAGAAGTACCCTAACAAACGGGCCACGGACCGCGCGCGATCTTTCCTTCCTCTTCCTTGTGCTATCCTCACTTTTGGTAACACACACTTACACGAACTACAGTACCACACATGCCATGACACCAGGCGGGTGCATAGAGCAGTGATATCAAGGTCGATGCCACCACCGGGAGACCATGACACGGGTAGCACGACCAAATCATTGCTCCACGCAGTTGATGACTTTGCCACAAGAGAGGTAGTTAAAGTCGCCTTGAACGCTTTTACGCTTTACACATGAATTACGATTAGACGGCATTTAGATAAATATATTTAAGACCTATCTTGTTGCTGTATTTTTACTTTTATTTTTCTGTACGTATCCTCTTTTTTCTCATGCAATTACACCAAGTTGGTAAAATCAGGATGTAGAGATCTTGAGTGGCAAATTAGTAAACTATTTCTCAAATTTTCATTACTTAATCAAACTCTGTGCTATTTTTTCAATTTCGTTATTGAAAATGGTTGTTCACAGACATATGTGCTACCGTACAGAGTTATTATTCGAGCTATTATCTATCTATAGTTTGGAAACTGATATATCGAATACCTTGTAAAATTCTATTAAACTGAGGTCATTTTCAAAGTTTCACAAAGTCTACGATGAGATGAAAACTCCGCCTCCTCCGAACAGCGCAGCACTCTCATTATCATGATAGTTTCCCCTTTCTGGCTTCAGTTATGCAGAGAAGTTCGTGGCATGCCACGGTGCCACAAAGTGAGCTACTGCCACCAGTCGGGGACCTTGCCATCACTGGCTTAGAGCATGACCCCATTCACGCGTGCCCCGCTCTTGGGAGATACCAGACTGGGAAAAGTCCGCAAGCCAACGGGTAGGTTGTTGCCAGACCTTGCCAAACATCGAAACTATCATCGCCACTCTACTTACGAGAGTCATGATCTTACGAGTTGACGCACCCGGAATCACTGATCAATCTTTTCGACACTAGCTTGTGAGCTAGGTCGAATTCAGTCGTTGTCTGGATGAGAATTCTAGCGGCCGGCTGCTCTCATCAATAGTTTTCCGTGGTTTCTCCGATCAACACCAGGTGAATGCCGGAGAAGTACCTTAACAAACAGGTCACGGACCGCGCGTCATCTTTCCTTCCTCTTCCTTGTCATATCCTCTCTCCTTACACACACACACTTACACTAACATGCCCTACACTACCACACATGCCGGAAGACCGGTTGGGGTCTTAGAACATGTCCCGGCTGAGGCGGTTTCCCGTTGGTGGGAGATACCCGATTGAAGAAAACCTCGCTAGACGACGTTAGGTCGGCGCCGGATCTCGCCATCCAGTGGGGGGAAATCGTCGCCATATACCGATGAAAAACATGAACTACACTTACGGGACTAATGATCCCAGTGGTTGACGCGCTCGGAATCACTAGCAATCAATCAATCAATCAATCCAGCTGTTAATAAAAAAGTTTAAAAAAATCTTCGCATCTCGTCCACATCTCTGCCTCCCGTCCTCAGCAGCCGTCCCGTCCTCAAACGCCCTCTGCCCTCGCCCGCCATGGCCGGCGTCCTCGCCATCCGCGAAGAATCCTCGTCCCTCGCGCACCATTGTTTCCGCCACTCATCGATTCTTCACCCGCCCCGCCACCCGATCAGCGTTCGCTGCCGGTGACAGTTCTTTTTCGCGACGCCCCGCTCCCTCCCTCCCACTCTCCGTCTCTCAACTCTCCTCCATCGGCAGCAGCTGAAGAGGAGGGCTAGTATTGAATTGAAACTTCTTATGCAGCGTTAACGGTGGTTGAGGGTAAAAACCTTACGTCACGAAAATGCGGCGTAGTGCGTTCGGCATGTCTATGGAAACTAAAAAAGTTGAAGAGTTTACGACAAGAAAATATATTTTTTACCATAATGGAGTTGAATAACATTACTGACATTTCAATTTTCGAAAATTTCCAAAGTTACAAGTAATCGAAAAAGTAGTTCATGTTATTTTCCTCCGGAGATGGCGGTGATCTTCCCCCGCTGGATGGCGAGATCCGGCGCCGACCTACCGTCGGCTAGTGGGGTTTTCCCGCTAACCAGGACTCTCCCACCAGCGTGGTACCGCCCCAGCCGGGACAAGCTCTAAGCTACCGACCGATCTCCCAGAATATGTGGTAGTGTAGTACATGTTAGTGTAAGTGTGGGTGTAAAGGGAGAGGATAGGACAATGAAGAGGAAGGACAGATCGCGCGCTGTCCGTGGCCCGTTCGGTAGGGTACTTCTCCGGCATTCGCCTGGTGTTGACGGAGAAACCACGGAAAACTACCGATCACAGCAGCCGACCTCTAGAATTCTCCTCCATACAGCGACTGAATTCGACCTACCTGAAAAGCTAGTGTCGAAAATCCTGCCGCCGTCAAGACTCGATCCTAGGACCTCCCGGTCAGAGGCGCTCCATTGACATCAGTTGATGCACTGAGCTACCGCTCCCGGTTTAATGATCAAGAATGCTGTATAATATGAAGTTATCAAATGAATAAAATGTACTTTGTAAAATGTATAAAATATATTTTTTTAGTTAGAGAGTGTGCAGGTATGCTAGGACCAAATTAAAAAATACGTTTCATTTAAATGAAAAATACACATATTTTATTAAACAAAGCTTGCCTTGGTTGTATCCTTTGGTATTTTGAAAGTTTTCGTCTCATAACCCTAATGCTACTTCAATTTTGCCGCAGGTCACAAGACTTTGAGACAAAGCTCTCATGATACATAAATTATAGTCTTTGTGCAATAACACAAAAGCTCGGCGAAGCAATAATTTACATGAAAAAAAATCCACAACTCTCGTTACGTACGGACACACAACACGCATGTCAGTGAACTAGTTGCCTACAATATGGCGCAGGGAGTATCCTTCAATTAGTAACGCTACACTAGTGCTATATGTGTGTGTAGCTCATACTATCCAATTTCTTTGATTTCATGGGGCATGTAATGCAGTTCCTTTGTTTCACCGATTCAATAGACGAACGGGAATTTTATTGATGTGTTTTGATTGTTGCTGTAGAGATGGGGAGCGATTGGTTTGTTGTGTAATCACGTTATAAAATGTTGTGGATGTTTACAAAGTTATTATCTTAAGAAATGTGCAATGTTACGTCGACCGTGCGTCCAAGAATGCGTGATATAATTCGTGAACTATTCAGTAAATGAAAACCAGGCATTTTTCCCCTGATGCCATAATGATACTTACTCCGTTGTGAGACATCTTCAAGTTAATGAAAGTCTTAAAAGTATGCTGGTTAATGTTAGTTTTTTTTAATCAGATAAGCGAAAACTGTTGTGTCACGTGTATCATATTCAGCCAACCAAAGTATTCCAGATGTATGTTTGCACTGTTTCATTAGTCAGTGAGATATTCATTAATACATCTTTTATTCCCTCCTTGCTGTCGTTTTTCACGCTAATGATAAAAATTGCGTGATAAGTTCAAGCTTTGTAAGTAATGTTTGTTGTAAAAACAGTAGGAATAGATTTTAAAACCAGATACCTTGTACATTCAATTCGGTATTTTAGTAAATAATCTCCATGTTGCTTATTACTTTGTCATGGCAATGTATTAAATCTAAGTAATTAAGTTCTATAAAACAACGTTCTGATGATTTGAATTTCTTAAAATATTTCATTGAATCAACGTAAGGACAACAATCATCTGAATATGCGATTGCTGTAGTCTTTCGAACAAGAGTAAAATGCACCACCACCGCACAGAAAGTAATTTGTTAGTGTCTTATATTGATGACTCAGAATAAGTGTTACAAACATCTAGGACATAAAGATGGATAAAAAATAATTACATTTTGCCGAAGAAACATAAAGTTGGAAATGTTATATCATGAACATACACTAGTGACAATTACCAGTGATTGGCAGATTACTAATGACAATTACCGTCATGCACATGGTCGAATGCTACGGATGCAATCCATGGAATTGTGTGCGCCCGCCGAGTTCAATTCAGTTCAATGATGCATTATTTTTCTGTAACGAGTCACAGGCCAATTCTTCTGCATAGTCACGCATAGTATAGTGTAATATATTTTAGTTGTCAGTAAAACTTGTGTTTACAGAGCCAAAGCACATTGATAAAACAAAATTGAAAAGAACATGACAATTGTCAAAATAAAAAAACAATAAATTACATAATGAATTAGAAGAAGATAAAACGAACAAAAACTGTTAACATATATACATGTTTACGTATTTAAGTAACAATGAAAGAAAATTAATTTTTTGTTAATCTTTAACATAAAATTTACAATAATTGGGATAACAATTTTATCCAAAACCGGTAGCAATGACCAAATAAAAGAGAACCATATTTGTTAAATTTGTGCAACCTGAATAACATTTCTGTTCTTTTAGAATAAAAATAAATCATTGACAAAAGACATGCTCAGTAGATTCATGTCAATCACTGCATTGCCAAATTTCACCAATGACAATTTGATATCTATATGGCCTGACAAACCAAATTTCGTTACGTTCACCGGCAGCGGTAGCTCAGTGCATCAACTGATGTCACTGCAGCGCCTCTCACCGGGAAGTCCTAGGTTCGAGTCCTGACGGCGGCAGGATTTTCGACACTAGCTTTTCAGCTAGGTCGAATTCAGTCGCTGTCTGGAGGAGAATTCGAGTGGCTTGCTGCTCTGATCGGTAGTTTTCCGTGGTTTCTCCGATCAACACCCGGCGAATGCCGGGGCAGTTACCTAACACACGGGCCACGGACCGCGCGCGATCTGTCCTTCCTCTTCCTTGTCCTATCCTCTCCCCTTACACACACACCTACACTAACATGCACTACACTACCACATATTCCGGGAGACCGGTTGGGAGCTTAGAGCTTGTCCCGGCTGGGGCGGTGCCCCGCTGGTGGGAGAGTCTTGGTTAGGGGGAAACCCCACTAGCCGACGGTAGGGCAGCGCCGGATCTCGCCATCCAGCGGGGGAAGATCATCGCCATCTCCCGAAAAAAACATGCACTACACCAACGGGACTAATGACCGAAGCAGTTGACGCACCCGGAAACACGAAAAAATCAATCAATCAATCGATCTGGCTGGTGTCACTGCCCGTTGCATATGAAATTGATATTTGAATTTTCGTTCTTTAAATCTATATTCGATATTTCAGTCGTACTTTACATGAAGACCCTGGGACATTTTCCGAAATTTCAAAAAAAGTCATCGCTTTTTATTAATTTTTTGTTGGATAGTGTGAAGGACGTTTAAAACAATGGTGGTGCAGGTCTCATTTTCGTTGGAAAACCTGATTTTTGGAAATTGCGAAAGTTCAGAATTTTCTCGGAGTCAACAAACTAAAATATTAAACTACTAACTAAAATATAAAAATACTAACTAAAATATTAAAGGTAGAGGTTTTTCCCTTCCTTAGGTAGAGGTTCCTTAAATAGATTTCGAAATAAGGTCATGTACAATTTTTTGAAAATTTGAGTACTTTTAGCGTAATTTAGCCTCAAAGTACGGGTGAGAATGTAGGGCTGTTTTAGCATCACTAGTTTTCTTTCCTCTCGGCGGCCCTTGCATGCTTATAGCTGAACATAATGTTGTTCCTACCGCCCCGCGTCGCTTAAAGTGAGTGCTTGGTCTCGCCTATACATGATTTTATTCCTACCATATCACGTCGCGTGTAGTGAGCGCCTCCACTGCCATCTGGATTGATTGTTAGTGATTCCGAGAGGGTCAACTACTGATGTCATTAGTGCAGTAAGTGTAGTGCATGTTTTATTCGGGAGATGGCGGTGGTCTTCTTCCGTTGGATGGCAAAATCCGGCGCCGACCTACCGTCGGCTAGCGAGGTTTTCCCAACCGGGACTCTCCCACCAGCGGGGCAACGCCCCATTCGTGTCAAGCGCTGTGCTCCCGGCATGTGTGGTAATCTAATGCATATTGGTGTAAGTGTGTATAAGAGAAGAGGATAGGACAAGGAAGAGGTAGGAAAGATCGCGTGCGGCCCTTGACCCGTTTGTTAAGGTACTCACCTGGGGTTAATCTGAGAAACCATGGAAAACTACCGATCGGAGCAGCCGGCCACTAGAATTGTCCTCCAGACAGCGACTGAATTCGACCTAGCTGAAAAGCTAGTGTCGTCGTGGGATGGCAATTAACGGGTTTCCCACAAAAAATCTGTCACTGCCGAGCCTTATTAATGAAAAAGTGGATAACTCTTGTTTCTATATTTGGTAAATTACTTCCTCTTAACAATTTATGTAGTTAGAATTAGTGTTTGTGAAACTTGATACCGAAAAACAAATTGACAGTACTCGTGTCTGTGAAATGCGGCTGACATGGACCCAGGTGACTAGCTGGAATCGAAAATCCTCCCATCCGCCCACCATCCTCGTCAGTGACATCAGTTGATGCCCTTAGCCAACTCTCCCAGTACACTGCCATCTGGCCAAGAGTCTTTTTTTATTCCTGCGCCCCGCCCTGTCTGTTTCTAGCCTTCGTGACGGTTTGCATCCTCAGTCTCTGATGCAGGAAGCCTCCGTACGCGCCCCGGGGCTCCTGTTGCCTCCTGCGCCCACCTCCATCCGAATTCATCGCCCGCACAGCCCGCGCTCCCGGTTCGTTACTCACTCGCCTCGCCCTCTGCAGTGGAGCCAACCCAACGGCCACAAGATACGTTATTATGAGGGATGTTTCCAATAATGGTATGATTGAGGGTAGACATTTAAAGTAATATATTCGTTCAATCGATTACGGTGAAATAGCTCCCAAAATACTTTAAATGAAAGTCGGTCTCTCGAGAAATGATTTTTTTCTTTTTTTTAAGGAGACTAACAATTCACGTTTTAAACACATGGCAATTCTATGAGGCAGAGGACTTTGCGCCAGCTTGAAATCTAATCTTTACATCCAACTTTCGATCATCTAATGGATCCACCTCTGACCGACACCACACATGCATCAGAGCAAGTGTCAAGGTACCGTATGTACGGAAAGGGAAATGCTCTTTAAAGGAAAAAATCTACTGTCAGCACATGAATATTCTAATCGACTGGCAAGGCAGGTTTTTGCAGTAGTCATTTGTCTTTTCGCATTGTATGAAAGATAGTGCGATTATAATGTGTGTATAATGATGAGAGATGATTGTGAAAGACATAATGGTTCACGGGAGACACGTGCTGTTGATGGGGATTTAATCACGCAATAACCACGAAGATTTAAATTCGCCCCAATTCATCGGTTTCCAAGGTTTTGGCCACAAGCGCGGAATTTCTCTTCACTGTGAGTCGCGTCTCGATTTCTTATGTATGAAACCTGGCTTCCTTTCCGCAACGCTGCCCAAGTTCTTCGATCGCAGAAGCCGACGGGGGAAGGTGAGAGGGCGACTCAATCAAAAGGAACAAAGGAAGGAGAACAGAGGGAGTTAGAGACCGATAGAGAGATAAAGGGAGAAATAAAAAGATAAAGAAGGGGCTCTCTTTTGGAGGCTTCTGCGACCTTTAACGTAGAGAACATCGTCTGAATCTTTTAAATAATTCAAGACAGTTTTTAAATTAGAGAATCGTGCGCCTTTATAGTTTATACACCCTTTTATATTTCAAGATAATGACACATTTTTTTGTTCTATAGCTAACATGAGTTCAGTGTAGTCCATCCGGAGACTGACGTTTGAAGAATTTGAGAGCACTAAGTTTAAAACATTGTTACACAATACGACAGTTAAAACGTGCTTCTTTGGCTCTGCGGTATAACTTTGTTTCAAATAAAGAACTGATTAAACCATGCATATCACCAGCTGATTATTTAAGAATCGCTGGAATTTTGTCAGGCTTCATTGGTGAAGCAAGACTTACCTTCAATTTATTTATAATAAGAGCCGCTTCGTATGGGGCGACATATCTAGCAATTGGAACAAGGTTACTCGTTAAAAAAATTTAAAACTTTAAAAACGTTTAATACGTTACAAACATTATGGAGATTATTACTGCATTAATGTTTCAAATAGGTAGGTTTCAAAATAATTTGGAGAAGCAATAAATAATAGAATAATTCTATATAATATAGGCTAAATGTTATGAGAAAATGTAAATGGATCACATAAGGTTTATCAGTGATATGATCTTACAAATCATTATTTAAGTAAGTAGGCCTTAGAAAATACTTGTAATTTGTATTATATTGCATTTTCAGAATGAACTTATATGTTTTCAATATCGAAAGATTTTACATCAAAAGCCTGCAATTTTCAGTAATAATGGTTCAAAATATCGTGTCATCCTCAAGCTTGAATCTTAATCATACAGTTACATTACGTGATAAAATATTTCAGGGATACACAACAAAATTAGTAGTATTTATGAACTGAGTTATGACAGTGTAATATTTTTCTCTGAACTCGAGGACCTAGTATCACAAGACAATTTTTTCAAATCCATCCGAAGAATAAATATTTCTAAACAATGTATGTCGAAGTAGAAAAAAATAAGTTATAAATATGATCTAAAAATAGTATACAAAATCTCCAAAAATCCGTGGGAAGCCGCTTATGTTGATAACATACGCTAGAGATAACCACTATAATCAATTCATCTGTTTGACCTCCAGTGTGTTGTAATCTGCTTAACCAACTTTCAAGGTCACTCGCCGCGGCGATCATCGATGCATATGATACCATAATGACCGGTAACGAGCTTCCACTGGGGCGAGTTTCTCTCAGAAATTGGTTTTCCTCTGAGAGGAAGCCAGAGACGGCGAATTTCCGTCGTTGGTTGTCTGCCCTTCCGCCAGGGCGCCCTGAGGCGCGGTCCAAACAACGCGTGTTATTACAGGACGTACGTCCTTCTGTCCCGTCAACATGCGGACCGCCTCCGCTGAAGTTCAGTCCAGAGTGACCAGCCACTCGCTTAACGTGAGACAACAAGAGAAAAACTGGGCCGTTATACGATGCCCGTCTGGTGGGAACATTTCGCATTGAAAAATCATTGGTTTCAATGTTAAAATAACTTCTTGTAGGAACCAACTTCGATCGATCCGTCTGTGAACTGAACATTATACCATAACCATAACCATACCATACTCTTGTAACGTGAGGCAACATGAGAAAAACGGTGCCATTATACGATGCCCGTCTGGTGGGAACATCTTGCATTGAAAAATGATTGGTTTCAATGTTAAAATAACTTCTTGTAGGACCCAACTTCGATCGATCAGTCTGTGACCTGAGCATTATACCATATTGACCAACTACCGAGCTCGGGTAAGCATTAAAATATTACTAGGGTGTATCAACAAGCAAATACTTCGACCGCTGGACGTTAACCCATGAACGTCCAGCGTTCATATCCAGCGCTATGCAGAAGTTGAGTTTAAAGTGACGTGCCAAGCGATAAACTGTGCCGTTACATGATTCTAGTCGGTTACATTTCGCTTTTAGAAATCATTTGGCCTAAATATTTAATTTACCTTTACATTAATTAAATATTTAAGTGCATTTACATTAAACCCAATTTTGAATGACCAACTCCTGTATTGTGCAATACAGTTTGCCGAATACAGTGATTAAATTTTCTATCTTACAAAAGAATTCCAACAAGAAAATACTTCGTTTCCATACGATTAAATTTCTCAGAATATAATAGTGTTTACATGACTTTCTAGATTCTGTACATTTCTGACCTGCCGTGCTAAAAATGTGCTCTGAAGAGGAAAACAAAAATTATAAAATATCGAAAGATATCTTTACGGCAGTAGAAACGCTACATTACAACAAACTGTATAACTCTGCTTTAGAAAAAAACAAACTAGAACGCTGTCATAGGGGATTCACACTTTTCGAGTTGCATACAATAAAACGCCGTACAGTTGCACGTTTGTCTACCAATGTTAGTAGCACCTTGCAAAATTTGTGAAAATTTGTATTAGTGCAAAAATTGATTTGCGTTGTCTTAACAGTAATTGGTTAATCCACCCTTGAGAAACAATTCCCTATTCACTAACAGTAAATTTACGGGACTTGAGGTCGTTGTAGCCTTTTAAATGGAAAACATGGTGTTTTCTTTTTGTATCACACAATACGGGGCTTTTAGAATAAATAATTCAATTTCTTGCTCGTTAAAAATGATTCAAATGTGATAACATTTTGCTCATGAACATATGCTGAAGAATCCCATCTAACGAGGTTACACAAGTAAATATACCATCGCACCTTTGTTTACCAGGCATACTCATATACTGGTATTTGGCAGGTACAAGATCTCTCAGTGGTCGACCTGATCGCCGGGAATAACAAAATGGAGGTTTATCAGTTGTAAGCAGGGTTTGCAAGCCACCTCGCGCCTGACTTGCGCATGAGTGGTCAGCTTTAGGCGGACATTCTCGACGAAGTCGAAGCATTGGCGAATTTCTCAGCGATGAGTTGTAATCATCTGCGTCTAGTCTTAGTAATCAGTTGCGTATCGGAAATGGTGTTGGTAAATAATCGAAGTCGTTAACGGCCGACATAGGAATTTAGTCACACCGACACGGACGTGCAGTCCTGTGAACTTTTAACGTTTCAAATATTACAGTATTGATTTGTATTGCGAGTGAATAATATTGAAACTTACGATAAAAGGTGTCTAAATAAAATATTAATCAGCGTATATGACTATATAACAATATTGTTGAAAAATGCCCTCAATTATCAACTGCAAATTACAAAAACTTTAAATACAAAATAAAACACCTAATTCAAAAAGACCTATTATAATACATTTGGTTCACGTATAAGTTTGTTGATCTCTTCTGATACAAATAATGGGTCACTTTGTAATCTTCTTCTTTCCGTAATATTATATTTATATCTTTAAATTAAACAAACGTTAACCCGTGAGTGCCCGCAATAGGTAGACTCACGCAGTGTCCACAATGTATCTCTCAGACATAGCAGCGTTTTGTGAATGTGAACCATCTACTCACTGAAAAACGTATTTTATTTAGTTTGTACATGTACCGCAATGCAATTGTTAATGAATCCGACACCGTAGAAACCTTGTCTGAATATTTATGGTAAGAAAGAGAGAAATTGACAAAGAACACGCAAAAATCATTAAACATCTTATTGCCTTATTAAATAGATTTTTCACAAATGATTTTGTCAAGCTCTAAACAAAGATATATTTGACTTTTTTCACAAAAATATCTAGAAAGTCTGTCTTTTTTCCGTTTTGCAAGGTTCGGATTTTTTTTATTTGCTTAGAGACATCTCCATATGATTTGTGTCCTTGGGAAGAAATTGTGACAATCGATACGAGAGATGATTATATTTTCTAAATAAGCATTTGTCATAGACAGGGCTGAACATAACGCAATCATACGAACCGCTTATGCCAAGAACACACAATGCATTGGTGCCAATGCACGCAATGTATCTGACAGATATCGCTCAGCACAGCGATCAAGTTTCAACATGCTCAAGGGCAATGATTCAACGAAAGGATAAAAATAGAAGACCAAACGGACTCAGAAAAGTACAATGAAGGAATACACGAAATATCAGACCACTAATGCATCGCAATAATTCAGGAACATAAAATTGCTGTGGGTTGGATTTCACGGATCTATTGCGTGCACTCCCGAGTTAAGATCCTTTATGTTACTTAGTGTTATTAATTTATTTATGACTACTTGTAAGACCTTTTATGTGAAACCCCCTCAACACGACCTTCGCTTTTTCGAGCTAGAACTCCTTTTATGATACTCATATGTAATGTTCATTGCTAGAAATAAATGTATTATTATTATTATTATTATTATTATTATTATATTTGTGAATAAATTATATAATGACGGAATTTCATGTGATTAGAAATGATTAAATAAAGTTATGCAGCACTGTACTTTAACGAATTTATTTATAATAAAAAATATTGAACATTAAAAAATATATTAACAAAAACTACAACAACTCTAGAACTGAAAATCAAGTACAGAAAAGTTACTATCGCAAACACGGAAATTCTTATACACATTTCATTAGTCCTCTTTTTCTGCACAATTCTTGTTTGTTCTTTCCGTAATAGTATTTCGATTTTTCTGTTATTTTTATTTTGGGTTCTTCTTTCTCAAGAAATTCCTATTCATTATCGTCTCCTTCCTCAGATTCTAAACATGGTTGTCCGTATGATGAGTCACGGTCACTTTCAATTTGATGATCCGAAAATCTACTCTCACAACTACTGTACATCTGCTCCACTCATTGCGCATTATTTTCTTCAAAATCATGGCCATTAATATCCATACACTCACTTAACAGATTAGACATGTTGTTCTGTACATTACTCTTTCTTCTGAGGCGCTACAAAACAAACTGTACTAACTGGCGAAGTACAGGTGCACTCAGTTAAAGTTACACTGCTACGGGCGTGTAGTTCCTTGGTCTCCTACGCGCCAACAAAGGCTGATAATTTCCTGAAAAGCATTCCACAACAGCAAGCTCGCGAACCATTAGCAACAACTGTAGAAGAAAAGGTACAAGAAGAATCCAGGTCATATAAAAAAAAGTATATGCAGATTTTCGAAGTGTCATGAAGTTGGAGTCTCAGGGTCTGCAAGTCGATAACAGAGGAAAAAAATTATACGTTAGAAAATCGAAAAAGAAATGACAGGTATTGATGCTTTGCGGTTCGAGGGCGAAAATTCTCGTCTTCTCGCGTCCCTACGGGAAGGACCGCAGGCGGAGATTCTCGTCCTGGCACTTTGTCACTTGCGAGACATTTATGGAATTGAAGAAATATAACCCATTACTGTGTGACACTAGCACTTTTGGAACCTTACAAGACCCCCAATATTCACTTTGCGGATCCGGTGGCCGACATCGGTACGGCAGTAGTGTCGTAGTGATCTCGGGCCGAAGGATCTCGGGTTCGAGTCCCGCCTCGGGCATGGTTGTATTTGTGCATGTCCTTTCATCTCTAATCATTACCATTTAGTTTTATCTTCATTGTTACCATAACGTTAACTCCAATAGTGGTCGCTAATGACCTAGATCTTTATGCGACCTTAAATAACGAAAGAAAATTCACTTTAATAAGAATATTTAAAAAATGATCCCTCCGGTGTCTCGTGGACTTTTGTAAGGCGGACCCGGATTCGATTTCCGGCCGGGGCAAAAATGAAGCTGTAGCTTTCTAGTACAAATCGTATAATTTTTTTATAGCCGTGTAATGAAAGGAAGCTTAGGCGGGCCAGATAAGCTAGAGACGGTGATGGGAATACGTCTTGCCCGCTACATGTTTCCCTTACCCCCAATTCAATAAATAATTAGTTGCGTTACAGAATGGCACACACTTTTTCGTACCATTTTTTTCTAATTTCCTTGGTGAGGTGTGGCTTTAAGGTCTTGCTCCATTCTCTAGCCAGCTGCCATCTAACGTCGCCCAAACGGGCAAACAATTTTTTGGCATTTTCTCAAATTTTTGCATTCCTAATTGTACAACCGAAATATTACTTGAAGAATATTAAAGAAGAGTAAAATCTCATAATAGAAATTTTCATTGAAAAACGGTCCAGGCCTGGGAACATCGGTAGCTGGCTTAAGTCAGATTAACTCGATTCCAAATCATACAACCATTTAGAATATTTTTCATATTTTGCAACATGTAGTTGCTTCATAGCGTCTCTTGAAGGTGTTTCAAAATTGTGGTAGCACAGTGACTGATGCTGGTCCGCAGCAGACATTGTGACGCGTCTAGAGCTAAGGGACCCCGGCGTGAGCAGGTGGGAAAATGGCGGTGGCTAAGCTACATGCGATGTTTCTTTGTGTAACCATATGTGAAGTGGAGAAATTTAAGACGTAATGGGACGGACCTGGTGGACGATTGAAGTTCAAGATAGAATGATTGTACTCGTACAAGCGTTCCATCCTCTAGCGCCGTATGTTCGATAGATTGATGATGTCGGGTACGTTAACTACTATGGTCCTTAGTGCTGTGAGTAAAGGTGGCGGTAATTTTCACCCGCTCGGTGGTGAGATACGTCGGCATCGGTGTTTTTCTTCTTCAGGTATCTCCCCCTTCGGAACACCGCCTCATCCGGGACAAGCTCTAAGCACCCAACTGGTCTCCAGACAAGTGTGATAGTTTAGTGCACATATGTATTGGTGGAAATGACTGAGGAGGGGTCAAGAATATGGAAGGAAAAATTGAGCGCAGTCCGTGGTTTATTTGTAAGGGTACTATAACGGCATTCGCCTGGTACTGGTAGGAGAAACAACGGAAAACTACCGATTAGAACAGTCGGCCGCTATAAATCTCCTGGATCTCTCCATTCAACGGGTAAGGAGCACCGCTACATATTATATACTCATTTTACTTAAGGAACTAATGACCAAAGAAGCTGACATTCCCGGATACAAATCAAGATATTAATCACGCTCCTATCTGGAATGACAAAATTGTGTAGAGTAGGTGTCACCACCATCCGTTGAATATAACCCGCTTGTTTCAAATCATTCTCTCAGTCTTGTCTTGTTTTCAAGTTATTATAATATAACGTACGCGAGAAGCTTAACGACACTTCTCAACAGATATTTCCTCATTTTTCTACTGGTTTTGTTTGTAGTATTTCCAGTACCTGTTTTAATATATTTTCGGGAATACGTAGGTAAGGTTTTTCAAATTGCAACAGAAATCATGATTTCAAGCGTCGAGGTAGGCCACCCGCGGACATCAAAGGAAATGTATGAAAAAGTAAGGATTCAATTGTTTCTACCATAACAGGTTATGATGCATATTTCCAGCGTTACAATCCAAAAGACAATATCCAATTATACAATAACTATATAAGAGAACTTTTGCGGGCTGGTAGGCCGTGGTCCAGTTGCATTGAAGATCCATAAATGTTTTTCAGTCGCTTTAATTTTGCACCAGCGAATTCAATAAAAGTTAACGAAAATAAATTAACAAATAAGAATTTAGGTAGGACGACGTGCTTGCCGTACGATGTCCCTGGTTGATGACGGTGGCGTCGACCGCACAGGTTGACAGTCGACAGACCAGGCAACCTTACCACTATCACTCGGTGCGACGATAACTTGCCCACCGGATGGCAGCGAAGTGGTTTGCTGCGGGACAGGCCATCGAAGGTCTCAGCAGCATCTACGGTTACCTAGGGCAGGGAAGACAGGACCCTGTCGTCGTTCGCTCGTCCACTCGAGTGCCAGTTATACTACGAACAGCGGCACGTCGCGAGAAGCATGCAGGTCGTGTCGAGAAGAGCGCTCTACTGTCGGGCTCGGGGTTTTAAGCCCCACCGCCCGGTGAAGGGGAAAGGTACGGAGTGCACCCCTTCACTAGCGGAGCATAATCTCGAGTCCTCTTCTGGTTGGGGGTTTACCACAATAACAATGCTGGGTCTACCACTCATCCGTAAAGCAAGCACCAAGTTCGTGTCCGTATTTCGTATCACCAGACAATGTACTAGTTCGTAGCTTGATCAACAATTATCCAATGAAATACACGTAGGAATCAGTGTAGTCTGCGTAGGCGTTCGAATAACAGACCTTACGCACACACAATCTCAGCCACCAACCATTCTGTCTTTCCGGTTGCCAGGCCGCGTACTATTGGTGTGTAGATTTGTCTGAGTATCTGTAATCACTGATTTACAGCACTAGTTTAAATTTGTTTTTTGCTCTGCTGTTAAATTAAGTATTTACCGGGGTCAAAGACGGTCGCCGACGCTGCTCCAGACTCGCTCTCGTGGCTAGATGTCCGATGAAGCCTGGCCACTCCGTATATTTCAATGTAGAGCGCGCGCTGTCTTGTGCACGCGCGCGCAAACTTCAAAGTGTGCTGTGCACACAGCAGGGAGTGTAACGGGAGTGACCCTCATGATATCACGGGAATGTTGTCTTGAATTCTGTCGTTTATCAGGTCAGTCATACGGATTTCCATGTGTCGAATCTAATAGGAAAGTTTTCCAGCTATGCGAGAACAGGGCTCAGATAATTCAACAGGTCCAGGAACAAGTTTTCAAATCCAAAATGTATTTCATCTCCGCGACCAACAATGAGTTCAATTTTCGTTTGTTGTTCAGGTAGACTGTTTCTTCATTTTGTATGTTTGGTGTAATCCATTCAATACCTCGAGCGTCTTTGAACTCTTACCCCTGTCTTATCTTGTTTATGTATGCATTATTACCGGTTAATGCACGTAAGAGGATTAATATTTCTAGCCATCAAAGATTTTTAATTTTTCCTGCTGGTTTCGTTTACATTATTTCCAGTACAATCTCTTTCAGTATATTTTTGGCGGACATATAGGGAAGGATCCTCAAATTGCACCAATCACGATATTCACCCGCGAACAGCAAAGGGGTATTTATTTATTTATTTATTTTACGTCAAAAAAACAGTTAAAAACTGCGTATGACGTGCTATGGGGAAAAGTGAATTGTGTGCACATTTTCAAAATTCTGTGATCCCTACACTAAGTCATATACTACTTAAATTTTGAATTTTTGAAAGGGAGAAAAAAAACTCCCATGTAATAAAATCTATTTTCAAGGATAAACAAGCAATAAATTTTGAATTTATTGAGACAGTAGTGGGATTGGTCTTGATGGAACCCGAAAATTTTCCAGGCCAATACCAGATGGGGTTACTCAGGACATCAACTGATATCACGGCTGTGCTTCTGACCGGAAGGTCCTAGGGCTTCCGGACGGCAAGATGTTTGAAACTAGCGTGATATTTTGATCCAAGTCAGCCGCTGTCTGGAGGACGACTAGAGGCGGTCTGCTCTGATCGGTAGTTTTCCGTAGATCCAACCAATACCAGCGAATAACTGAAGAGCACCCTAACAAATGAATCGTTAGGATATGAGTCGGCAGCTTAGAACTTGTTACGACTAGGGCAGTACCCCTCTGCTGAGAGATACCTTTATAGGGAAAATCTCGCAAACTGACGTGTAGCATAGCGCCAGATCTTACCGTTTAGTGGGGAAGAACACCTCTTGTGATAAACACACACACTATACATACAGAACTAATGACCATAGCAGTTGACGCCAGGAAACGAAATTATGAATCAATTCCGACCATGACTTAATTCAGTTCGTTGAGCAGGCCAGCCGTGTTTCGTTTTCTATTGCAAGTATCTTTTCAAAAAGGAAAGTTTCCCAGCTAGACGAGACCTTGGTTCAGAAAATTTACCTGAGTGCCAGGAACAAATTTTCAAATCCGAAGTGAATTCCATCTTCCTCCGCGATCACCGAAGAGTTGAAGTTTCGTACATTGTTTAGTTCAAGATTATTTTCTTATTGTGTCACATTCTAATTTTTCCTTCAATTGAATAATTTCTAAGTGGAAGTTTCAGTTTCAAGCAAGTTTCAGGAATTGGGTTTTGAGATCGTTTATACATTTTAATAACGATGAAGTCCTCACTCATACTTCAAAATATTTTACGTGAAATGTGTCGAAACACGATAGCATTTTCAAGAACCTAAGGCAACCGATGTGTTTTTTGAATTTCTCTGAGCAATTTCTCGCTCCCCGCTCGAGTAACTTTTCTTCTCCAAAGTGTCTTCCCGAAAAAGTTTGACAACCACTTTCCTTGCCGATAGAAGTGTGTGGGGAGAAAGCTTTAGCGTGAAAAAAAGTCTGCTCTGAGAGGAGAATAAGGCGAGGCATCGAAATTTATAAAAAAGAAGGAAATGGATACGGACGTTTATTTAACTCGTAAAATACGCTGACACTCTGTGATGTTAAGTCCCGAAATTCTTCATTACACGAAGATTCAAATTCATTATTAGATACTTTGAAAATGTTATTAGCATTATCCAAATTCCACTATAGTTCAGATTACTTCGTACATAATACGCGTTTATACAACACGTCTGCCTCACTCAATCTCGACACTCATCTCGGTAACAGGCGCATGTCAAATACATTCCAGGACCCAGGCGCCGGCGCTAGCAGAATTTGTTTACTACGCTCCGTGAAGTCATGAAGGTTAAGCGAATTCGAGACTCGCGGGCTGCTGGTTGGGCGACTGGCTAGGAACCCCGACTAGGAACCCCTGGCCGAAGGGATAAAAGCCACTGACTGACCGCGACCTGACGAGACTCGACTAATACAGTAATTACTGGAATAGTAATAATAATAATTACTTGGTAACGGAGGATTAGGCCTACAAAAACGCTCAACGCCCAACACGGGTTAAGAGACGCGTTGCGTCAACGACGACGCAACAAATGTTTTAAAAAAGCGAAGGAATGTGGTCAAAAGTAGACCCCAGAATAAGTGACCCCCATTGACTGCCACGATCCCGATATGGGGATCTCAGAACTTTCTCATTGTTGCTTGACATTGTGTACTATAATTTGCGAATTTTATTTCTGCATAGATTTAAACAACCTAAACGAAACATAAGCAAAATTTTTTCATTCATGAAATTCCAAATGTCTATTTAGCCGTAATCGCTAAGGCATTGTATACTCCTGGTCAGGGTGTACATATTACTTACGTTTTGTACACATAACGCGCATCACTAACAGACGCAGATCAAATACATTCCAGGGAAATATTCTACAAAGAAAATCCAATACGTGGTCAAGAGTAGATCCCAGAATAAGTTTAATACAGTAAACACGCGCTAACACAAACTTGCCAAACACGAACTTCGGTCCCGGCAAGGAGTTAGAGAAATACGATTATTTATAATAATAATCGGATAACACGAATGTTTATAACACGGACTTATTTTTTCTGTCTTTTGGAATTTGTGTTAACGAGGGTTTATTGTAATATTACAAGGAAGTATTTCTTATTTAAAAAACTAATGACACACTTATGTAGCAATACATTACATTGGTTTTCTGCAAGTTAGTGTTAAAATATTTTCAGTGTTTGAGGTGTGACAAAGGCTTATATTTATTGAATATTTTCTGTGCTTGCAGTCGTTTCTACGGGGACAGAAATGTCTACGTCACTTTTTAAGAACTAATTCAGCTTGCACCTAATACACCACAGTCCTTTACATTGAAAGAAGTCAGAAACTAAAAATAGGGTGAAAGGTGTGTATGCACAGATCTGGCGTTAGGAACAAACCAGGTTTTCAAAAGAACCATTACGCGACGGTTTCACATTGTTTTGTAAACATCCTGTAAAATTTAAAGATAAAACTTGCACTTAGCGTTATGAACGGTTTTAACAACAGAAGTCTTAAACGATGAAACAGTTACGTTTTATGTAAACAAAAATCAACGCTGTTGCTGTTCCTCCATTCGCAAGCAACTATTAAGTGTCAAAGACAAGTTAGAGACACCTTCACGGCGGTTGGCAATGGAGGCGTCACGACTGACTATTAAAATATTGCTCTTGAGCAGTGCGTTCATTTCAGTTACCTCCAGTGCGAACATTAAAAAATCGTTAGCGCAAACACGACGTTCGTCTGCCGAAGCTTCGCTACCCGCCTACCCCATTCCCGCGACTGCGACGCTATTTCACTTTGGTTTCCCGCATCTTCTTCCTCGTAGATTTAATGTCGCCTCTAAAAGCCATTATTTGCGAGAGAGGAAGGTAAAGTGCCAAAGTTTCTACGGGTTATAAAGTTATGAATCTAATAAATTGCTACGTGCTGAAGATAGGAACGCAATAGGAGTCGATGATATGCATACATCGTGTGTGCCACTTTGGGTGGATATATTACTTTACTATCTCGAGAAACGCGCTTCATGTATGGGGTGAATGCATTTGTGCCTGATTGTTTTGGCAAGCTAATAAACACTAACATTTATGTAGTAGACAATTAGAAGCGATTTTATATTCTTTGCTAGTTCCAATGTTTGGTTTTATTGCTACCCACACACAGCATCAACTCGCTTCTGATGCTTGTTTTGCTTACCATATTACCGGTAAAAATCTTGTAAACCAAAACGGCTATTTGTTACGTGCAATATAACAATGTAGTGTGTGTACCATACATTTCTACATCTGAAAAATCTGTTTCAACATAAAATATTGCTTTTACGGACAATATGCGGGTACCCTACCTTTTGCGCCACTGCGATCGACACTACATGCAGTCATCTCGGTGATGACAGTAGTTTCTGACATTCGCTGCAACCGAAAATCACATCTAAAAATAGCTGCTTGTAAATGTGAACGGAGAAATAACAGGCGCATACCAATGCTACTCCGGTAGTCGAAGAACATCAATGAGGGATGATCAACGCTGGACCTCAGAATAAATTGCAAAGTAAATGAACAAATCCATTTATATTCAAGAACCAAATACTTGTATTTGGCAATATACTACAATCATTTTCTGCATGTTTCTATTACATAACCTCAATTTTTGAGGTATCGCTGGGACATATTTTGAACATCATCTATACCAGTACATAGAATGTACACCGTGGCTACTGGGAGAGGTGGCTCAGTGCATCAACTGATGTCACTTCAGTGACTATGACCGGCAGGTCCAAGGTTCGAGTCCGACGGTGACAGGGTTTGGACATTAGCTTTCCAGCTCACATGTTGACGCAATAATGTGAGAACGATCTGGAGCGGGAGAAGGGCGAGTATCGGCTTCAAGCTGTGTCATTCTTCATTGTAGACTCATAGACTTGTCTTACGAGTTTTAGGACCTCGGAGTTTTTTTTAAATTTTATTTTGTGTAGGATTGACTTACAACGTTACTCTAAACACCTCTAAAAATTACTAAGATTTGTAAAAATATTCAGAAAAGAGGGGATAGGACATCTGTTTTTTATTGTTAGTTGGTTAATTGGGTTTTCGTTATATTTTCCTATATTCATGTGTCAATCTTGATTGATGAGGGTTAGATTGGAATAGACGTTATTGGCAAGAAAGGCTATGTGATGTGGGGTGGATTTTTGGTTAAGTTCGTGTTGTAATTGCTAATTGGAAATGAACCAGGGGCGTGGGTGATAGTTCATAGGTATTTGTTCTGAATAATCTGAATTTTGTGATTATATTTAACAGCATTTGTCGAAATTGGACAAACGTACAGGATAAGAGGTCTAATGATGGTTTCTGTGTAAGGTGATACCGTTATTTAGTGAAAGTTTACTGTTATTTATAAGTGGTTTTAGCTGTATTATTTTGGCTCTGGATTGTTGGACTTTGGTATCTATGTGTATTTTCCAATGTAGTATCCATGTGAAGACCCAGGTATTTAACGGTAATTTATTAGTGGCGAATTGGTAAAAAAGGTAAGAGGTGGGTTTTTAAGGTAGTTGTTTTATATTGCTTGGATTAACTTCTCGAAAATTTTTGCTAAAATGGGGAGGAGGCTTATGGGTCTATAGTTATCGGGGATGCTCTGATTCTTATAGCGTTTGGGAATCTGGAGGATGATAGAATGTTTCCAGGTCTTACGGTAGTAGCCATTTCTTAAAGATGAATTGTATATGTTTATAATGAAAGCTACGGCATGATTGAGTAAGTTTTTGAGAATAACATTATTTATTTTATCGTGACTGGGGGCTTTGGACCTGGCAGTGCTCAGAAAACTCCGACTTCAAAGTGCATTCATGGTTGGCATGTCACACATGTTCTAGGAATGCAAAGGGCTAAAAAGAAGTTACTGTGTACTAAGGAACTTAAAAGTGTAAACAAATAAAAGTATCCAAAATTTTTTATGACAATAATTTATTCTAGCAATTGCACAACGTTTCGTAACTAGTTTTGTTACATCATCATGTGCTAAAATAATGGGACACAGAAACCGTTATTCTACATATCAATTATCCTGATGATGTAACAAAACTAGTTACGATACTTTGTGCAATTACTAGAATAAATGATTGTCATAAAAAACTTTGGATACTTTTATTTTCAAACATATATTGACAATCAAGAAGAAATATTGATTTATTAAAAGTGTAAAATTGTACAAAAGAACCTCTAAAATATTTAAACAAGATGAGCTTTATCAACCAAAGTTCCAGACTCCATCTCGCATTTTTTTAACACTACGGAAACCCTCCCCCGCAGTGGTGGCTGATGTCAAGTTAATATTACACATAGTACGTTAACTGCTCGCCAGTCTGATGGGTGTCAGCCTTATGGTGTTGGGCGAGTGCTCGTACGATGAAGCGTAGAGGAGCTGGCACCAGCTCACGCGCGCCCTCGGATGCTGTCCGGTGCGGTTCGTTCACGCGTGCCAGCCGGGTGCCTCGCCCTCGCGCGCTGTCCGATGCGACGTGACGCAGGCGCAAGGGCTTCCGCTCCAGTTGCCGCCGCCGCCGCCGCCGGGGAACGCAAGGGAATGTCTGGAGAAACGCGCGCCCGTCCACGCCCACTTTGCCTTCACGCCTTCACTTGCTCCTACTCTGTGCCTCGTGTTGGCAGAGGCGGTCGGTCCGCAATTCTATTGGTGGTGCCTGTTAGAGATGCATAGGGAGCGGATTTTAATAAATTGTCAATGCCGTTTAGTATAGACATTAATTTATTAGTTATATTTATTATAATTAGTTATATCAAAAGGGAATGCCAAATTATTATGTACTTTTTTACATTTTTCGGTGACTTCCACAAATAAGTCATTTTTTTACCTTCTTCAGTCATTTTTAATGTAGTTTTTTTCTGATTTCATCGTTTTTAATATGATTTTAAAGCTACTTGCTTCCAATAATATTTACGATATGCATTATATGTTCTCCACAGAATTTTTCAATAGCCTATTTGATTTCTTCGCTCAGAAATTGTAATGTCAGCCATTGTATGTAATTTAAGGTTCCTGTGACATCCATTTGCGCCATTGTCGGTTTCGGCCGATTTCAGGATAAATAATGACAGATTTCTTGATAAGAACAGTTCATATCAAAAGTTTACAAGCTGCGTTCACTTGTATGAATGGAAGAAACCTTAATTAGGGTAAACGGTACAGCGATTGGCCACCAAAGAGTTGTGACAGCATTAACTCATTTGAAAATTTGCTACAAACTTTCGACTGTCCAATGATCGTTTTATTTATCCCAACCGTAATTTCTATCGGAAAATGAACCTTACGTTATTAATAATTTTTTTAAT
The DNA here is from genome assembly GCA_011170035.1 of Teleogryllus occipitalis. NCBI lineage: Eukaryota > Metazoa > Arthropoda > Insecta > Orthoptera > Gryllidae > Teleogryllus > Teleogryllus occipitalis. Next base: position 51,872 of record BLKR01009365.1, read on the forward strand.
AAAAACTTTTCATTTTGTACAGTGATTCACCACATATTATAGTGATCGGCCAACATGACGACAGTGATTGGCAACTCATTTATTTCTAACAGAAACAACTAGTAAAACGATATTTTTTACTATTTATTATATTATCCATGAAAACAATTTGTAAGTTGCAGATTAAATATAACTTGAATATTTTATGTAAATGTTGTTGGGGAAAATTACAATATCCTCGATTTTCAAATCTGAGCCAACTCAACTTAATTTAGATGTGGCTTCCGGCCGCCTACGAATAGAATCACAGGGAGTGTAATGACATTTTTATATCGAAATTCCTTTCGAATACGTTTCAGTTATATTCGTAGAATACATCGCTTGTTATCCATCCTTTCTCCAATATAATCCCTTGTAGGATCATTTATTTTATCATTCAAGTTACTTCCCTCGATGTACCCTATAACTTCTTCAAATCACATTCTGATGTCTTCTTTGCTGACACGAACAAGCGGATGTAACTGCTTCACTTGTCCGTGAAGTGATTATGGCATGTCTTCTTAAAAAAAGCCTTAACCCAGCCTTCTCCTAGACGCCTGTTGTTGAATGGATTGCACGGCCTTGGTTTAGCAGCTAAAAATTGTTTAACGCTACTCTATAGATCTTCCTCCTTTCTTAGAAAATATTTTCTGGCTAATTCAAGTATCCACCTAACTAGACTGGATTCTTGTTCTTAAATAAAACAGTATCAGGACCTAGAGCTGTTTTGTGATCTGGATTATTTAAACGACACTGCAAACTTGTTCTCGGAACAAATTTCTGCTTTCTTAAACATTTTTTTCAGAAAAACATCATTTCAGAAACACATTTCTACTTTATGAAGTGATTTGCTTCAGAACGCACAAATGCCCTATTATTTTTAACAGATTTGTAAAATCGCTTATTTCAGGCCCACGCAGGATTTACTGGTGTGCTATAATATTAAACGACGATTAAAAACAATATGTCAACAATTATTAGCAGACTGGTCAATTACACAATGCACACACTATCGAAGATACAGTCATTGGCCATCCCCCTATGCCACTAAATACGCAAAGCTAGGCTTCTCATTTTCAACAGATATCTTTGCACTCAATAAGATTTGTGCTTTCTGACACATAATTGTGATTTGCATTCCGCCGTAATCAACAAACAGCCCTTTTGGGCATCAGGTTTCTAAAGAAAATCTTAAGAAATATTTGCTTATAATGAACACACAACGCACTCTCAACATGCATCCGCCATATTGGCAACAGTTGTACACTTGCGGTGTAAGTAAATATTACACAATACTTAGAAAGCCTCCCTTCGCGCCATTTACAAGCAAAATATTAGATAACGGTGTTAGAACAAGCGATAATTCCAATTATAGTTGAAGTGGGCAATCACTGGGGGATGGTCAATCACTGTACTGTTTACCCTACATCAGTAACATATCCAACCGTTTGAGTTGTTCATCCGAACTGGTTTTGATTAAATTTTTACGTTATTTTTCTTTTCCTTTAGAGCATTTTATTGATCATTTTTGCCGATGTTTTCTCAATCATTTTTGCCGATCAAATCTGCCCCTAGAGATGCGACATCAACAAAACTTAACAAAACATCGATGTTCAAAATTTAAAAAAAAATAATGTTAATAAAACATCAAGAAAAAGCCATCGATGTTTGTAAAGATTGATGCAATGTTTTAAAATTGATTTAGTAATCTCTAAAATGAAATTCCTGGACAAAATATTTTACAGTGACCGTGTTTATTAATTTATAAAAAAGTTAAATTGAAAATAAATAAAAATAATAATTACCAATTAAAATACTCAGCCTGAAAGGCTGAGCGCCCACAGCAATCTCAAGCCGTCACAGCTTCCTGAGTTCACTGAATGAAGGTGCGGGAAGAAGAGAGGAGGTCTTTTGACCACGGCGTACGCCGCCTCTCCATGTGCGAAATGCAAGGACAGTCTTTCTGTACCATTTTGATTTTGGCACCGTTCACAAAAGATGCATACAAAGCAAAACAACGTTCTTTAAACAGCGTTAAATGGACAGAGACCGTGCTAATCTGTAGGTGAGTCAGCGGTTTAGAAAGAGGCCGACAGATAGCACTCCGCCCTGGGCACTTAAAGAGTATTGATTGAGCATCGAAGGAATAAACGCTCGTTCAAGTGAATTACTATAAAGATAAATATTTTTGAAGAAACTATATTTTACACACATATTTGTGGTGAACATTTTATTTTCCTTCCTTTTTGTTAGTTGTACCGTGGCACACTGGCACTACCCCGCAAGTCGCTGAACGCGTAGAATCCACGTTTTACACGTCTTGGTATCGAAAAATTTGTTCACGTCAAAGCATCTCTCTGTCCGTCTCTTCGTGTGTTCGTCGGTTATCTCTAACATCTACAGCATTCAGATGATGGTTTCCAAAAATTGATATTTTCCGATCGCTCTGACCGAACTCAATGCCGTGCTTTTAAGTCGAGCTTGAAAAATTTGCCCCATGTTTTGGAGGTACTTAAGATAATTTCAAAACGTTTGGCGAGACGTTTCGTTAAGAACTGCTTCAAAATTTTAAATTATAGTATTTAGTGAATAAAGCAATGATGCCAGTCCCATACTCGTTGATCTCGTTTTGAAAATTGAGAAAGTTCGTTTATTTGGCGACTTTGTTCAACGATAATATTGAAATTAAATATTTTTTCTTAATGTTATCTGTTCTTCAAAGAAAATTCTTTCCATAAGGTCATGTACAATTCTTCAAATATTGAGTAACATTATTTTTGAGAAATTTCCTTCAAATACAGGAAATATTTATAGTATTATTTTTTTTAATTACCGACTCCGAATTTCCTCTTTAAATCTTTTGTCGAATAGAGAAAAGTACGCTTGGTAAAAACCACTGTAATTTCAAAAATCACAAAAAAATAGTATAGCAAGCATACAATGTTGATAAATAGACTATTTCGTAACAAAATATTTCAACGTTGAAAGACAACATTTAATATTTAAACAGATATCTTAAACGATGAAACATTAAGTTTGCTTAAAGTAATTAAGAGAAAAACTGTTCTGAATATCCAATAATCGGTTAAAAGAAAAACTGTCTGCTAGAATGCAGACAGGTTCTAAAATAAACTTCATAAAAAATGAAGCAGTAACTCCTTACCTAAACAAAGATTGAAAAAATCTAAACTGGGGCCCGTTTCTGACTTCATTTAAATTCGACCGTTAAGAATAAGAAATAACTTGAGAGAAACGAAGAACACCAAGCAGATGTGGGATAGGAAGGCGAGCTGAGAGCAAACTCGTGTACAGAGAAGGCGACGTGGAGCAAAAGCATTGTTTCTGCGCAGGTGGCAACGCATGAACGAGTCAGGCACACGCTGCGCCGCGCCGCGCGGGGAGCTGCGACGACTCGCAAAGTGCCAGCGCGGGTGGCTGCGTTTCAAAGCGCAAAATGGAACGGCGGTGGCAACTGCTCTTCGAGAAAGCAACGGCGCTCGCGCGGCTCGGAATACACGATAACGCAATGCGTGGACACGAACAACTAGAACATATGCAATTTCCTTCGAGAAAGAAATGTTCTCTTGCAAAAATGCTTCAAGAAAAAAAGAAAATATTGATTGATTTTTTCGGGTTTCCGGGCGCGTCAACTGTTTTGGTGATTAGTTCCGTTAGTGTAGTGCATGTTTTTTCCTGGAGATGGCGGTGATATTCCCCCGCTAGATGGCGAGATGCGGCGCCGACCTACCGTCGGCTAGTAGGGTTGCCCCCAAACCAGGACTCTCCGACCAGCGGGGCACCGCCCCAGCCGGGACAAGCTCTAAGCTCCCGGCCGGTCTCCCGGAATATGTCATAGTGTAGTGCATGTTAGTGTAAGTGTGTGTGTGTGTGCAAGGGGGGAGGTTGGGACAAGGAAGAGGAAGGAATGATCGCGCGCGGTCCGTGGCCCGTTTGGTAGGGTACTGCTCCGACATTCGCCTGGTGTTGATCGGAGAAACCACGGAAAACTACCGATCAGAGCAGCCGGCCACTAGAATCCTCCTCCAGACAGCGACTGAATTCGACCTAGCTGAAACGAGTTGTGTCGAAAATCCTGCCGCCGTCAGGACTCGAACCTAGGACCCTCCGGTCAGAGGCGCTGCAGTGACATCAGTTGATGAAAATATTGAACTGAAGCCTTATTTCACAGGGCGAGACTCAGGCCATGAGGCCTGCTCTTCTGTCTGACCACGCAAATTTCGCTACGTTCCTTTCATCAACTAGGGGGAAAGAACGTATTACTCGGGCGAAGAAACAGACAATTTTGAATTCAGCTCAGAGGCTTCATTTAGGCTTGAGGATCTTTTACATGCAGTAAATCTACTAACATGGGACTGCCGGCTTTACTTCCCCTCCGAAGGAAGTTGTACGAAGGATAGTTTCACTCTTAAAAATCCACGAGTTCGATTGGCGAACTTGGGTGTAAGTCCGATACGCTAACCTTTATACACCATCGTCACCGGCGAAATAAATATTGGAAATACCAAAGTAATGAGGGTTTAGGTCCTATGAGGCTGCAAATTTAGCAATTAAAAAAAGAGAGAAGGAACCGTAATATGTTCAAATTAAGAATAAAATATACCATATAAACACAGTTGCAAGGATGAAAAGAAAACACATGAAATGACTGTGGAGGGGGTAAAGATGTGACGACTTTAATGAATTGATTTTATTGTTTAAATAAAACTGAATTCGAATTCGCCTATCAATATCCTATATTGCATATATGACGAGAATTAAGCACCTAAGTATACTTTTGCATGATAGCTTTCTAAAATGAAAAATCGCAGTAACGAGATTACTAATTCTAAGATTAACAAGACTGATCATTTAATCACAAAACAAAAATATCCGACTATACTATGGTCAAAATTAGCTTCCTCAGGTTCTACCGTATTCCAAGTGATGAACGTTCTTTCTTGTGAACGAAATGGTATTTAATCTTGCTTGACATACATTATTTAATCTATCTGTATATAAAATAAAGCGAGAAACTTAAAAAAAACGAGCTGTCTCAATGAAAACACTTTAATTGTTTTGATACAATTGTGTATATTTTTATATAGTAAATACATTAACACATACCTGTACGTATATAATTTAACATGTACTAAATAAATTAAAATTATTATTTAATGCCTGTTTGTACTTGATATCATATGCCGAGTCACTGCGAACAAAGCTAATGAAAAAATCCACACATATGGATATGTAACCGCATAAGCTCTACATTTAGAAACACACATACTACCATCTCTTTTACATTATCCCTTTCTTACAAGAAAAACGCTTCAATAACCAGAGAAGTAAAAAATATCGGAGGGTTTAACAACCTTCTTCCTAATCTCTTTGTTGCATGCAACATATTCTTCCCTGGGATTGTACATTTTACTCTTCCCTTGCTTCAAACACACCTCTCATCCCCTTTTCCTTCCTATTTAGCATGCTTCCTCCAGCTTGTTTTCATAAACTTCCTTCATTAATTCATCTCACCCGAACTCATGGCAATCCAAGACTTCTTTCGTCTTCTCACTGTTATTCTTCCGAATTCTATACCTGCTTGCTTGAAGGATAATGTTAACATCGTTCTCAAGGAAGCGAGCTGATTCTATGAGCATAAACAAAACTTTTCGCTATAAAGGAAAAGCGACCGTGAGAATGGATCTTAATAATTGTTCAGAATCTGGAGAAATGTATGTCATGGGAACTATTTGGCTTTTATTGAGGTGCCTGTTTTAGCACTAGTCTTTTAGTATTGATGATCTTTACCTAATCACTTATAATTAAAAGTTTCATAATTGACGTAGCATTTTTCTTTAAATATTTTTAATTAATAATTACTGTGTATTATTGGGTTTTTATTTTCAACTAGTGGTGCTAAAACCTCACGTACTTTCTCTCCCGTATTTTTAAACAAAAAGTACAAGGTTTCAAAAATTTGTACAGAACTTATTTCGAAATATCTCTTTAAGTAACCTATCCTATTAATGTTAAATATCTCCGTCTTTAATATTTTAGTTGTAGGAAGCCGCCGAAAAAATTTTGAACGTTTGCAATGTTTGCAAAATTTGTATTTTCAACAAACACGAGACCTGCATTTTTCTCGCAAACATCCTTCACACTATCCAACAACAAAATTTAATCAATTTATCCATTTTTTAAAACATTTTGAAAATATCTCAGGGACTTCATGTAGAGTACTCCCAAAATTAAAATATCGGTTTCAAGCTCAAGGGATCGCGACATCAGTCAGATCGATATGGGAATATCAATTTTGGAGGAAATCGGCTGAACGGTTTAGCTGATAGCGTCGCTCACAGACGGAAGAACGGACGAAAGACGCACGAACAGACTGACAGACTCGGGCCAAAGGTTCTCGTCACCGCTCAATCAGAACTCTTATAACACTCTTGGTGCCTAAATAAATGTTAAAAATACCTGTAGGTGGATAAAATATGGATAATATTAATTATACGCAATGTCTCAGAATAAATGAAACAAACTTCTAGAACATAAAGGGGATTCGATTGACACGATCACTTTATGCCAGTGAATTTACGGTCGAAAATTTCAAATCCCTAATTTGGACGTGCCCCTGATACCTAGGCAACCCATCACGCATTGGTATTTGGCGGGAAAATTATGTTTGTCAGATCACGATCTTCCAAATACCAACTCAACCCCACAATTTAGAAGAAAATGTCAATTTTGTTACTTATTTAACTGAAAATTCCCACCACATGTTCTTTGGAGGATAAAATGATCATCTTTGCCCCTTCCCGTACATCTCCTAAAACTTGGTAACTTTGATTCTCAGACAGCGGGAGATGTGTCTCAGGGCATCAACTGATGTTACTGCAGTGCCTCTGACCGGGAGGTCCTTGGTTCGAGTCCCGACGGTGGCAGGATTTTCTTCACTGGCTGGATAGCTAGGTCGAGTTCAGTCACTGTCTGGAGGAGAATTCTAGCAGCTGGCTGCTCTGATCGATAATTTTCCGTGGTTTCTCAGATCAACACCATGCGAATGCCGGAACAGGCAATTGCCGCTCGCGATCTTTCTTTCCTCTTCCTTGTCATATCCTCTTACTTACACGCGAGCACACACACACACACACACACACACACACACACACACACACACACTAATATTTATTACGCACCATACATGCCGGGAAACCGGTCGGAAGCTTAGAGTTTGCCCGGGTTGGGAGAGTGCCCCGCTGATGTGGGATACCTAGTTGGAAAAAACCCACCAGCTGACCGTTGGTCGGTGCCGGATCTCAACTTCTAGCAGAGGAAAATCAGTGTTACCTCCCGAGGAAAGAATGTTCCCTACACTTCCGGGACCAACGGAAACAGGTGACGCGTCCGGAATCACTAATCAAGCATTAAAAAAAAATAATTTTGAGATACTTTCGAAGCTTCCTGTCGAATTAATCCCCTTTACCCGGGGATCAATTAACTATAATCGTTTATTAGAGAGGAAAATAAATGAATTTTACGACTAGTCTATTCTCACTTTGTTCTGCATTGCTATTCGCTTTTCAGTTCTCCACCAATCCCTATCCCATCCTGCCTGATCTTTTCCTATGGAGGTCCAGCCGCCCGGTTCCAATCCAGTCAATCTACTCTGCTCCTCGTCCTGCCTCGTGAATTCTGTCCTGCAGTCAATTCTTTGAATGTACTTCTTTTGTGACCATTACTTTTGATAAATATTTACGCGATTGCAAATTGCGAAACGGGAAACTACTCAAGTGCCAAAACATACTGGAAATTGATCTACCAATTGATCTTTTGAACAATTTTGTGTTAACCCTTATTAATAGATACTGTGAAAATATCTGTATTGCATGCCGTGGTATTACAGCGTGGAATGGACCAAATGGATCTAAACATAGCCTGTTACAGAATTGCCATGAGAGAGGAAAAAGGAAAACTTGCTGGTGAAATTATTATTATTATTATTATTATTATTATTATTATTATTATTATTATTATTATTATTATTATTATTATTATTATTATTATTATTAATGTACAGTCATCTGTAATCTACCTATTATGTTCGATAAAGAAAAACGGTAAGTCGAAATTATTGATGTCTCACTTAGAATCTTCAGCTGAAACTCACATAAAGGAAGAATAAGTATGTGAATCTCCGAGAGTCTATCGCGCAATAATAAAATGCTGGCATAGTGAGAATCATCTCTATTATAATATCAACTACTCGAGCAATCCCGAAGACCCTGCAACAAATTCTCAAAGAATTATATCATCCTGGAAACCTATGGAAGCTTATTCAAAAGGTTACTGCCATCCCATCGAGTAGAATCGTCAGGAAATTTGTGGGAAATCAACCTACGTAATTATGCTCAAGATTATAATCATAAATTGTTCTGTTATTACATTAATCTGAACAATTTATGTAGTCATCATAGAGGTATGAGGTGTAATTAACCCATTTCTGCCAACTGATTCGTTCATAACCTCTCGTACAAAACCTGTCCATGCTTTGTTACATGTGGGAAATATTTATCTTTAACCATAGCAGACATCTCGTTGTTGTCTTCTTGTCATTTCCTACATCTCAATACTTGCTCAATAATTTTTATCGCAATTCTGAGAATCTTTCCGCGCACTTGTGGTGTGTCACTGTCAGATTGCGCGACGTCTAGGAAAGAATCTTTTATTTTATCCCCGGCAAGAGACATTGGTGCAATGCTTTTGCATTGTTGGGACCCTAACATGTAAGTCTCTTGAATTCTGTGAACTATTAACGAATCTCTGATAATTTTGTAGTTGTACTTATCTAAAAACGCGGGGTCGTTAGCGACCCAGTGAGCAAATCAGACTCTTTGCCGTATCTCCCCTTACGTTTGATCATTCTTGTGTGTTACATACATCGTGGATTTGGCATTATTATATTTTGCACATTTAGGTCTCGTAAAGGGTTAAGTACCCACGACATTCTTTCATTACAATTACATTCACACAACAGTACAATTTCCCTGTACAAAAGTGCAGGGAGATTTGGGCATAGTAATTACAATCGCACTTACAGCCGCAGACACGCTGAGGACACTCCAATGATGACTCCGGATATGAAATGTGCAACGATCCTGATCGTCTCAGAAGAAATTTGCTTCAAGCTCATGTAGAGTTCTAGTTGAAAGAACAACCCCCCGCGGTTTCATAGAACATAATATGGAAGACTCACATAGTATTCAGTTGCCGGGTGAGGAAACTGACAATTTTCCAATTCCTTCTAAATCAGTGTTTCCATTCATTCGAGAATCAACTTGGACTCAGACGGACATTTTTTCTGAATTTGTTTCTCGGAACGCAGTGACTGGATCATCGTCAACAAGAGGAAGCTCTTCCAAAATATGATCTACCAATTGATATTTTGAACAATTTTGTGTTAACCCTTGTTAATAGATACTGTGAAGATGTCTGTATTACATGCCGTGCTATTACAGCGTGGGAGGGGCCAAATGGATCTAAACATAGCCTGTTACAGAATTGCCATGAGAAAGGAAAAATGTTCATTCCAGTTCTTTTATGAATATTTTATGTGGCTATAAATAACATGTAGTAACTAGAAAAAACCAGTCTTTAGGGGACTTAGTTTTGTAGAGAAATGGCGAAGATACTGCTGCAAAAATATGGTATTTTGCATTGATCTCCAGCGCCGACACGTCATATAAACATTGGTAAAACTATCCTCATTTTCAGCACCCAAAATAGCAGCACATTTGTTGATTGTAGACCAACCATGACGCTCGTGCGCGTTGAGTAGAAACATAAAAAAATAAACGGTGGCCACTTGTAAATTACAAAGTTCTTCTTGACAACTGTTTTTAATTACATTTCTAAATAAGATTGTTTGCATTATAAGTCTACATCAATAGACTGTAGAAAAAATATAAGGCAAAATATTGTCTCTCTAATGATGACTTATATGCCCACTGGGTCGTTAACGACCCATCGCAGAAAACCGCTTTCTAATTATTTTATATCAAAATGTTCTTGACGCACACGTTCACAATGTTAAATGAAGCCTAATTTCAAGTTTGGAAAGAAATTACTCTGAAAAAATGTTCTGGCCATAAATGGGTTAATTATAATAATAATAATAATAATAATAATAATAATAATAATAATAATAATAATAATAATAATAATAATAATGAAACATAATATCTACGACATTCGCTAAATGTCGCTAAAATATAAATACAAGTCAAAATAAGGTCATTGTTTGCGAGGGCGCACCGACGCGCGTGCATGCGACTGCTGGGCCGAGCGAATTCGCGCGCGCGAAGCAGCAGCACCACGTGGCAACAAGGCCGCGGAGCCGCCAGCGTCAAAATGGGTGACGGGGCGGCGCCGCTCGCGCACTCAAGAGCGCAGGAGTTGCTGCGAGAAAGCGAGGACGCGGGTGGAAGGAGTTGGGAACTCGGCGCGCAACAGTGGCAGCGGAACAGTAAAATTCCTCTCCCCCACCCCCACCCTCCCCCGTTGTAGCGAGTTTCACACTCGCCGACTTCCAGAGAGCGCGCCAGCGCCGGCATAGAGTAAACGGCGCGTGCGTGGGGAGGGGAGGAAGGGTTTGGCAGATAGGGCGTCGTCAATTTAAATAATAGTTTCCATTAACTTTGAATAACAATCGCATACCAACGCCGTTCCGTTATCCAGAGAACACAAGGGGGGGGGGTAGGTCAACGATGAATCCCAGAGTAAATTGCAAAATAAATTAAGGACAATTTTGGATATTTGAGAAGTAAAACTGCTTATATACGAGTTCAGCAAACATATTACAGTCGTTTTCTCCAAGTTTGTGTTAATATATTGTTCTTGAGTAAGGTAAGAGCACGTATGTATTTTGAACATTTTCTGTTTTGTGGTCATTATAGACGGTAACGTATGACCATGTCATTCTTTGAAGAACTACTTAAACGTTCACTGGAATATTTCAAGCTTTTTCTATATAAATGTTTCAAATGTTTTCTATATAAATGATATTAAAATAATACTAGTTGAACCTGTGCGAAAACTTCGCACACTAGGAAGATTGTCTGTTTTGACGACTACGGATGGATTACTTCACTTGCTTAATTCCTGGACTTACAAACGATTTTGCAAATAGTTAAGCGGGCAAATTGTGAAGTACATGTGTGAGCTGGAAAATTAAATAGAGAATGCGGAATCCTGCGGTTAACTCGCCAAACATTCAGTCGTTGCGGTGGCGTATAAACTGTTGCACTACCCGACGCGTCGGGTGATTCGATAGTTTATAATCTTTAACGTACATCGAAAACAAATCTTTTTTTTCGAAAATCCAAAAATTTAAAGACACCAATCGTTCTGAAAAGTCTTTAAGTAAATTGTATGAAAGCTTCAAGTAACGTACACTCTAAAATGAAAAGGTCCGTGCCTCGAGATGCCTCTACAACACTAGATCGTTTGGGAAATATTCATTTTTCTGAAAAACCCATGATCTACTCTTCTTCACTGATTTATAGCCTCAGCTCAGGCACCTGCCGGTCTGTAACATACAGTCCTACCCTGCAGCCTGGATGGTGTGTGCATCGTCATATTTCCGAAGAAGTCATGTGACTACCCTGTGGTGGATTCAGTCGGTATGAGGGACATGTTTCCTCAGCCAACATTGTTTTGTAATTTGATTCAATTTATTTAAAATAATTAACGTACTACATAGATATAATCACACCCGGAACAGTATGAACAAACTCACATTATTGCCTTTTATTTTATTATAAGTTGGCGTTACAACAATGGATTACAAACAACAATAGATAATTTGTATGGGTTTCATATTTTGTAAATTAGCATTGTTTACACCTCTAGCAAGAAAATGAAAGTGGATAGACAAATATAATAATTATATGAAATATTTTTATATTCATCACAATTACTCGGTTTTTACATGCATTAATCTTCATTCCCACGTCTTATTTAGCAAAGCAAAATCATCTATTCGTTTTCACATTTAACACAATTAAAGGACGCAATTTAAAATAGGTTTTAAATAATTTCTAAAAGATTAATTTTAAAATGTATAACGAAAGCTCTCATGTCAGAAACGAACAAAGGAATATGAAATTACAAATTCTAACTTACGTAGCGTCCAACTGCACGGAATTACTCCTTTTAGATTCATAAACCCAGGAATTCGGAGCGGTTGACGTTTGGCGAAAAAGTACACAAAAAATACTCATTTTCGAAAAATTGAACATAATCTCATTTGAAGATCTGTTTTTGATGAACACATTTCTTTAAGAAAAAATTCTATTCACATAAAGTAGAAAGCCACCGAAAAACAATTGGATTGGGAAAATTTTAAAAAATCGGGGTTTTCAGGATAATATACACATACTTTTATATCTTTGGAGAATATTACAATACTATAGTGTTTAATGATCACTGTTATACATTTTTTGATCAACTAATATGAGACCAGCACCATTCTCAGACTATCCAACAACAAAATTTAATGAAAATCGATGGAGCCGTTTTGAGAAAAACATTGTTTAAACCAAATTAAAAATTTTGTTTAAACAATGTTACTATATTAAACCTTTTTGTATGAAAAATTGCGCGAAAAATACTCAAATTTTTCAAAAATTGAACTTGACTTTATGTCAAAATCTGCCATTCATTAAATAACAGATTTTATTGAGGAAAAAATATCTGTCATCAGTATTTTAGTTCTAGGAAGGCACCAAACAAATTGAACTTTTGGAATTTTCGAAATATTACATATTTCTACGAAAATGATACCTGCACTATTCTCTTAAGCGACTTTTACGCTATTCGACAACAAACTTTAATAAAAAATTTGAGATCAGTTTTTTTAATTTTGAAAATTTCCCAGGGGTTTCATGTAGTTTCCCCAAAAATAAAAATATAGGTTTCAAATCCAAGGGGTCACAACATCAATAACATTGAATGGAGAAAATTGGAATTTTTGACAAAGTCGGCTGAACTGTTTAGGCTCTAGCGTTGACTATAAACGGACGGACAGACACGCTTTGCAGTCAGTCATATTTGGGTATCAACAACCCACAACACGTGGATTGTGTCTATTCAACGTGTTAGAGGAAGTAAGTTTCTACATACTACTGGCCAGGAGGTCCTAGGTTCGAGTCACAACGGCGGCAGGATTTTTGATACTAGCTAGATCGAATTCAGTCTCTGTCGGGAGGAGAATTCTAGCGACTGGCTGCTCTGATCGGTAGTTTTCCGTGGTTTCTCCGATCAACACCAGATGAATGCCGGAGCAGTATCCTAACAAACTGGCCACGGACCGCGCGTGATCTTTCCTCCCTCTTCCTTGTCCTATCCTCACCCCTTACACACACACACACACACACACACACACACACACACACACACAGATCCACTACACTACTACACATGCCGGGAAACCGGTCGGGGTGTCGCTAGTGGGAGATACCTGGTTGGGGAAAACCCCTCTAGTTGACGGTAGGTCGACACCGGATCTCGCCATTCAGTGGGGAAAGATCACCGCCAAAACCGATGAAAAAATTCACTACATTTATGGGACTAGTGACCTGAGTAGTTGACGCGCCCGGAACCACTAATCATTCATTCAATTCCCGTTGCATAACAATACTTTTTTCTTCTACGTAAGCCATAACGAAAGATTAAAAATAATTATTTCCTTTTTTGCATATACTGGAGTCCGATATCGACACCCCCTTCTCCTTTGGTATGCGACACTTGATTAATACATTGCTGTTCTGCGGAAACGTAATAGTTAGAGCAATATTTATGGTGCAGTAATATTGCATAATAGTTAACTCGCCTAGGGTTTATATACGCTTGTGTGCCATGGTATGGTTGGGTATTTTCCAAATCTCCACGTATCTGCTAAGAAAATAATGTTTCATGTCTGCTCTTTATTTTGTTCGAAAAATACGAAAGTGAATTGAGGGGCGATTTAAATTGCCTGCGGATAAGATGGAGGATGAGCGATCAAAGAATTTACAAACTACGACTTGTGAACCATCTATTCACCACCTTATCTTTCAAACTTAAGTGGTTCTAAATGTCAACAAGAGACGTGAGGTGAAGGCGGCTAGTGTATACGGACCGCTATAGGCCTAAGGGTCGGTGTGGTATGATTGGAAGGTAGGCTAGAGGCAAGGTTCCTTACTGTGGAAAATGAAGAGTTCATTAATGATGACTGGGGTTGTAGGTGTTTGCCGTAAGTACCTACCCACGTTCACATCAGCCAGACGATGATCAGAATAAATTATATTTTTTTAAATTCCCATAAATTGTAATTGAAAGATAAAATAAGTTTAATAATACATAATTTAATGTGAGTGAGTAATTTGTTATGAACTGGTCCTCAATGGGACACATTTTGACTCATAACACAGAATAGAAAGTCGTTATATTGAGATGTCAGGAATGACAAGGCAATGCTGAATAGTTTGTACTATATTTCAATTATTCCTTATTATTTTCTACATTAGAATGACAATGAATACCAATAGAGATGTCTTTTTTCTACATTTCTTATGATCTTATTTCTTACTTTGCGACCCGTTCCCTCCACTCCTTATAGTCTAAAATATTCGTATTTCTAAACAAATGAGCAGAAGACATTTTTACTCATCTTCAAATATCTCCGATTCTTCTTTTCTTTTCTTTGAGCGTTATTAATATTTTTGGGAAACACTGGTATTCACAAAAATATACTTTTTTTTTCTTCTCTTTTTTCTCTACCCTTTCGTATTGATAGAGCTGTGTTTATTCTTTAAGAGAAGAGCTTGTTTAACTTGCAATTTCAACAGTGATCTGTGACTGATGTGTAGTGAATATGTCATCAAAATTACCCCATTTTTTTCAGAAATTTCTAATTCCTAAGTAAAGGTGTATGGGTAGTTACGCATGGGTAGTTACGAATTAGCTGTCTTGAAATCTACGTTAAATTATTCCGCGTATTTGATACTCTATGCACTTTAATTGCAGGAGGCTTTTTCTTTCTTTATAATTTTTAAAAAAAAATTATTTAACCAGATCAGTGGGAATATCACTTTGTAAGTATTTGTTTTAACCATGTACTATAATTTATTGTGGCTCGAAGTTACGAGTAACGTAAATTTGCGCACTATTTTAACCCTAGTTTTGATCGAGGACATCCGCACTAGGTACCTTCATGATGATTGTTGTTAATTTTGCGAATAAAAGAAGATTGAGTGTGAGAGAGGAGACAAAACTTTCTCTAAGTTATGAAGAAATATTGCTTAAAAATATTAAAATATTTGTCATACAAATAACGGTCATAAAATGAACAGTTGAGTACATTGCAGTTTAAAATTAGGTTCTAGTATGATGTTATGAGCTTAAAAATAATTATTTACAAAATTTCCAATGAAAAATTAGGTTGAAATAATTTATAATGAATATTTAGGTATTTACTTTTATGTAAACTCAAAATGGAAAATTGCAGAAAATCCATGTAATTTAATATATAAATTTATTAAATATGTATAAGATAATTTGTATAAAAATAAATTATCATGAGGTTATTACGGTAAGATGACGGAGATTTTGCCGTAGTTGGCAATGCAATGGCAATGCAATGAGTACATGATAATGGCACGGCGCATTCGTTGAATGAGAGTGCGGGAAAGGGAAGTCCGTCGGTGAAATGTACCGCAAACCGCTCTGTCTACCCAAATCCCGGATAAAGTGTTCCCCATGTTTACGGACGTGAAAAGCTGGCATGCTGATAGCTATTCTGCAGATCGCCTTTGCCGCAAAGTCTAAAGACAATGCGGAACAATTATGGCTAATGGAGAGTTTGTGGTTGGATATTCCGGGAAGATAGTAAGAGCAAGTGGAAATGTCACGCAATTTCGCGCTCAACTCTCCAGCAGTCGCGCGGTGTGGAATAATGTCGCTGGTGGCGCGAGGGCAATGCTTGTAGTGTTCCTCATACAGAATGACTCGCTCAACAATCTTCAAAATTTGGGGAATTCATGCAGGACTACAGTTTACAGGTGATTCATTTGTAGTGAAAAAATAACTAGTCTTCTTTTCAAGTAGATTAACAAATATTTCTTATATATTTTTACTCAGAAACGCTTCGTTTTTGCACGGAATTTTCTTGACGATTTATCCTCTTCCATAACCTCCAGAAGGTTTGGCTCTTGGAGGATCAATGTGCTGAGAACAGTTCTAACTACTGCCGAGCAGAAATTTTATATTTATTGAATGCGAAGAAAGAAGAAGGCAAATTTGTTAATTTGGGGATTTGTGGCGGACATTATGACAACCCTATATTGCAAATGGTCCTGCGATCATGCACAATTATAAGCCGCCAAACTCTTAGCCCTCCATTCGGCAGACATGAGTAAACCCCACCAATTTAAAGATTTAAAATATGCATAAAGTTGCCTTTGTGACAAAATCGAAAAATTATTAAAAAAATATTTCTAGGGTAGTATATGCCTCTTACGAGAACACTGTAAATAAATTGCTTATTGTTAACATTATTTGAGAAACGCTATATCTTCTTACCTGATACGACACACCTGTAGATACATGCACTACATAATAGATTACCTTGTTCCTACGAAAGCATGAGGTCATTTATAGCCCGTTTCACCCACTTCATGCAACAAAACTGCTCTCACAGTCCATAACGGTTTTTCGATCCCCTCCGCGAATAAAAAATAGCATAAATTAGAGTCCTTTATCTGCCACTCGCCGGTGTGTGGGAAGCGCTCGGAGCCCTGAGGAGGGCCATTTGTTACGGCGCCGCTGCCAGATTGCGTCGCAGTAGACGCGCGTCCCGACGGCGCTGCATTTCGCGGAGTCTGTGCATCGAGTGCTCCGCTTCATCAGTCACCGGACCGCAACTGCGCGACGACCCCGCTCCCCACGTCCACCCATCCCCTCCCGCCACCCCGTGTCACGCGCCCGGAGCGCACACTGCCCTGCCTGAACCCAACTCAAACGAAAGCGCAAGAGGAAAGTTACATTTTTTTAAATAGTTTTTTTAAATTTATTATTATCCTTGTTCGATTACAGACAGAATCTTTCAAGGTATTGAATACACACACACATATATATATATATATATATATATATATATATATATATATATATATATATATATATATATATATATACTAGCTGACCCGGCGAACTCTGTTGCGCCTTAACAGCCGGTCCCATCTTTTTCTCGCGCCGCACTCACTGTGATAAACTGTACTATCCTTGTTGCACTGCGTACGTGCAAAAACGTGCGTTATCACACAGGAACGCTGTCGAACGGGATAAACAGTATCCTATGTCTAAGCTTCCGGTACAGCCGTTCGGTACAGCCGTATGTGTAACTACGACTTTTATATAGATATAACGGCGAACGAAAGGCGGCTATCATTATCGCCTTCTGTTAGCGGCGTTACAACAATACACTTACAGGGACCTCTAACATCTTGTTTTAATTAGTTAAATACATTTTTTATTTTTGAGAAACAAAACAATGATATAATATATTGTCAGTAGTATAATATTCTTTATATATAGTAGTCAAATTATGGAGGTTGCAGTAAATATTTTAAAAATTTAAATTTAATTCTTGAATATGTTGAAGATGTTTTTCCTAGTTTAAATCGTTCATAGGCTGGGCTAGAGTGTAAGGATGAGTAGAAATTTTTTGAGATTTTTAGTATCCGTTTTTATGTTTTCAATTGAGAGTTCTTTGTGTAACTGTTCATTTCTTATAAACCATGGTGCATTAACTGACCATCGTAGAAATTTATTTTGTATAATTTGCAATTTTTGAATGTGTATTGGGGCAGCACCTCCCCAAATGGGACTAGCATATACCAGTGACGGTCATATTATAAAAAAAAGACATTTTTTAAAATAGTAATTTATTGATAAAAATCGGCTTGAATGACTTCAAATAAACCGAATATGCCATTTTTATTTTCTCACCTAACGTATTCTTCGTAGTAAGAGAAAGTTATGTTATCGGGCGCAAGGCGAATTTTAGTTGTTTTTAAAGTGTTTGCATCTAAAAGACGTTTTCAGAATTGGTTGTTTGAGACTATAAATATATTCCCCAGGCAAGTATGAAAGTAAAAACTAATATCATGTAAGTGAGAAGAAGAAACTTTTTGACCATATGAAAAATCACCGAAGTTTACTTGCTGTTTAATTAACATGTAAATTGGAAAGTAATAAATACATTCTTATAGGTATCAGCTGTCCCATAGCAAAAGGTAACCTTTTAATTTGATATTACACTGTGTAGAAAAGTGGCATAATTTTTCCCGAATGTAATTTTATCATCAATGTCAATGTAAATGAAGGGTTTCTTACTAGAAACAAACTGTCAAAGTCGGAGATTTTTCAGGAAGCACCCAATACTTCTCAGCGCACACGTTGAGAATAATGTAATTATGATTTTTCCCGCCTTATATCTTTAAATGTGTTTGGCACTTGCCGAAAGGAAATGCCGCAGCAAATAGCGCCAGTTGTAGGGAATAACTTGGTGAAATATCTCAAAATATAGAATTTTGGATTTCGTTGATACTTGTAAGAAACCCCTCATGTGTTTAAAAATTTGTATTTCCGTTAAAATTCCAAATTCGTGGACATAAATGATTTAAATAGATTCATAGAAGTAAAACTAAAAGAAAAACAAGCACATCTCAATGCGCGTTCTGTACAAACGATGTTTTTATTGCTCTAGCGAAGTAGGCATCGCTTTGTCTTGAAAGAGATTAACTGAATGTCACAAGTGGCAGGCACTTTTACCTTAATATGTCAATTATCTCAAAGTACACGGAATTTAAAGGGATGCGACTTCCAGATTAGACATGATCGTAGCGTCGTTGCGGGTATGTATATTCATGAGATAAATGTGAGGGTCACTGCTTATTCAATGCTGCCGTCTTGACCTGCTGAGTATTTTCGCCCGTTACCGCGATGGAAACTGAATGCCATGACGGAGTGCACGACGCATGTTCGTCGCATAATGCGCCAATGAAATGTGAGGTTAGTTTACATCTGTATATGGGTTTGAGGGGCCGACAAGATAGTCAGCATGCAGGCAATCACGAGCGATTGAATCAGGGCTGCTGGTGCATGTAAATTTGAAAAGCTTCTTCTTGGCGGTCAAGGTCTACCTTTATCCACTAGAATCTCACTTTCAAAACCCATTCCCATCTAATAAATAAAAACTCACTCATTTTAAGCCTCCAAAATCTAAGAAACTCTCTTGCTATCAAAAACTAAATTTATGAAATATTCAATTAAATTGAAGGTTGCAAGTCAATTTTGAATTACCTTAATATTGCTCGTCTGGATAATATGATCTGAATTATTGCAAAATTTATTTACTTAGTATTTCTGTTTGTTCAAGTTTATAAAAGTTATCTCTGTGTAAATCAATAGTGGTCGCTAATGACCTTAGATTTTTTTAAAGCGACCTAAAATAAATAATTTATAAAAACGTTTTCTGACCGGCTGAGTTAGTTTAGAGCAAAAACAATTGCCATTGCAGATACTGGGCACTGGAGTCCCGAGCTTTTGAGTCCCGACGGTGGCAGAATTTTGCATCAGAAGCTCGATAGCTATGTAGGTCGAATTCAGCCACTATTTGAAAGAGAAATCTAGGTGCCGGCTGCTCTGTAATTTTCCAAGATCTCTCCTTAATATTAGGCGAAGTATCCTAACAAACGGGCCACGAACCACCGATATTTCCTTCCTTGTTCTTGTTCTACCCCCACCCCTTACTTACACATACCTGCACTTACATGCACTACACTACCATACACGGCGGGAGACTAATGGGAAGCTTAGAACGTGTCCCGGCTGGGGTGGAGCCCCACTGGCGGGAACACCCTGTGGTAAACTCTTGTGTACGGTAGTAGTTTGTTCCTGCCTAGCAGTAGGAGACGTTGTTGGTTTACGTAAAAATAAATAATCAGAAATCTTTGAGAGGTCGAAGTAAGCATACCCGCTTAGGAGATCTACGAAGCTGTAGTAGATGGACAGTGGGTAGTTTCTAAATTTCCATAAGCACAGGATGTACTGGAGCATAAATAATAAAAATGTGTTGTTCAGAAAGAGATTTAATTTCTGGGGAAGATTTGACTGATGATCAGCTGGCCCATGTCTGATCTTGGCATCAGTGGTGATTGTGAGGCTACAGCTGCAAGACGGGGTGGAGGTCGGTGCCGGAACACACGTTCAAGCGAGGAAGATCATCTCCACCTCCCGCGATATAACAATCACTACCCTTACGGGTGTAATGTCCGCAGCTGTTGTTGCATCACATCAATCAGTATTTTTCTCACGCACTTCTTGAAAATAAAAAGTGTTATCCTGTAGTGCCAAGTGATATAGGCACAATTCAACAAAAGAAATAAAAACACTTTCACGTAGCAACGGTGGCCCGTTTCACGAAATATCTTTCCCTTTCACATTCACTTCTGCCGCTCTGCACAACTAAGAAAAAAAGCCACACAATAGGAAGCCTCAAGAAAGCGTTCACGTGGAAGACATTTCGTCTTCGACGTGTTCGCAACGTACGACGATGACAGTCGGCTACTGCTCCATACTGGTCCTTCACTGCTCAGGAGACGTTTCGAAGAGTGAGTGTCGTGGTAGGTCTGACATTGCCATTCCTCAGACTATACACGTACTGTCTGATCCTTCCGATTAGTCCAAAACGAAGCAGTAGGAGATAAATCTGAGATCCCGAAGATTTCATCAGTTTACTACAAATCTACAATCAACCAAACCGTTTTCATAAATGTTTTCGAAATTGAATTGGTGATTTGATTCATCTTTACAGTAAAATATGAAAATGTGATAGTTGAAATTAGACAATGGTTCATGTTTTAATCTAAATGGTGAAATTAAATGGTGAGTTAAGCTTTCATATTTTTCACCACTACATTGAAATGTTTCGGTTACGCGAAAGGTTTCGTAAATAAATGAATTTCCTGAACTGTATAGTTTTGTAGAATGACCTGCACTTCAATTAATTGATTATTTCACGCTTCCTGTCATTTTAACTGCTATGGTTATCAGTTCCGTACGTGATCCTGCATGTGACATGTCGTGTGTTCTTTAACCGACAGACCGTGATAACTGGCGCCGATCTATTAAGCTATCTTGGATTGCAGTGCTACACTCTCTCCAGGTACCTCCAAGCTCAGTGCATCAACTGATGTCACTGCAGCGCCTCTGACCTGGAGGTCCTAGGTTCGAGTCCTGTCCGCGGCAGGATTTTCTACACTAGCTTTTCAGTTAAGTCGAATGCAGTCGCTGTCTGGAGGAGAATTCTAGCGGCCGGCTGCTCTGATCGGTAGTTTTCCGTGGATTCTCCGATCAACACCAGGCGAATGCCGGAGCAGTAACCTATCAAACGGCCCACGGACCGCGCGCGATCTTCTCTTCCTCTTCCTTGTCCTATCCTCTCCCCTTACACACACACACTTACACTAACATGCAATACACTATTACACGTATCAGGAGACCTGTCGGGAGCTTAGGGCGTGTCCCGGCTGGGGCGGTGCCCCAGCTGGTTGGGAAAACCCTGTTAGCCGACGGTAGGTCGGCGCCGGATCTCGCCATTCAGCGGGGGAAGATCACCGCCATCTCCCGAGAGAAAAACATCCACTACACTTACGATACTAATGACCAAAGCAGTTGACGCACCCGGAAACACGAAAAAATCAATCAATCAAAAAATGCAGGTATCTCCACCAGCAGGGCACCGCTCTAGTCCAGACAGTCTCTAAGCTCTCGACTGATCTCCCGGCATGCGTGGAAGGGGAAGCATTGTAATGCAAGAAAGTATAAGTGTGTGATAAGGGAAGAGATGGAGATGAATGTGAAAAGAATGATCGCGTGCGCCCTGTGCCCCTTTTGGTGTAATACTGCTTTGGAATTCAGCTAGGATTCTTCAAAAAAGCCACAAAAACTACCTATCACAGCAATTGATGTTAGTATTTTTTGAAAGTGGCTAATTCGACCAAGCTATTTATCAAAAACACGTCATTCGTACTCTAGGACCTGCCGGTCAGAAACATTTAAGTGGCAGGGTTTCAGACCTGAGCTAATTCACCTGCTGAGAGAGGTTCCACCCTAGACAGATTTTGTTGCATTTTACTTTCTCCCTACGGAGTAGGGAGAAAGTTATGAAATAATGCGCGAAAAGAACTGTGAATTCCTATTATCTCTCTTATTACAGGGCACTGGTAACAAAAAAATGAACAAATCCAGATGCCAAATTGAGAAAAAATCCTCTATCACGTGATATAGCCAGAATCTGTAATTTGTGGATCCTTGATACTGAAAAATTGAATGACAGCAAAACGTCTGTATGTTCGACGGTAGACAAGTTAACCGCTAAAGCGTTTAGCCTATTTTCTTCAAATTTGATATTCCCCAATCGATATGGCTAATGTCGCGGTCTTTTGAATTGGAAAACAATATTTCAATTTTGGGAGATACTTTACATCAAGCCCCTGGAACACTTCCCAAATTTTAAAAAAATGGCTTATCGTTTTTAATTAAAATTTGTTTTTGGATAGTGCAAAATACGTTTAAGAGAATGGTGAAGGTCTCTTGTACGATAAAATCTCTAATTTTCCGAAATTTGCAAAAATTTACAACTTTTTCAGTCTTCCTACAACTGAAATAAAAAATATATAGATTTTTTTTCTTTCTGAAATCTTTTCCTTCAAGGTAGATTTTGAAATAAGGTCATGTACAATTTTTCGAGTACTTTTGACGTAATTTTGCGTGAAAATACGGGGGAGAAAGAAAGTGCTGTTTGAGCACCACTAGTTGCTTTTGCAGAACGCCCTGCAGCCCGAGGATTGAAATGTAGGGCGCCCGCTCTAGCTGCTGCCTGCCCGGGCGCATCTCCGCGTCCGAAAGCGCCGCCGGCAGAGGCAGGTCCTCCCCGCGACGGTCCATCAGTCACGCGGGGGCGCCTGCCCCCTCCCCCTCCCAACCGCCCCGCCCCCACCGCTCTCGCCGCCGCTCGGTTCAGAGCGAGGTGCTCTAACGACGGCTGTCGCCCGCGCAGCACTCATCCCTCCCCCAACCGCCACCCTGCCCCTCCTCCCTGCACAGTGGGACCGAGGCACAAGGGGGGGGGAGAGACTGACAGGCAGACGATATAACAGAGAGAAATAGTCAAGCAGACCGGGCAATATAGCAGAGAGAGAAATAGACAAACAAGATTATATAGTGGAGGATAACTGGCAGTTAGGCAAAAAAAATAACACACACGCACAGAGAGAGAGAGAGAGAGAGAGAGAGAGAGAGAGAGAGAGAGAGAGGGACAGACAGACAAACAAACAGGTAGGCGATGTAGTTGAAATAGTCACTAGCAATCAGATGTTACAGCATAGGCACAGGAGAGAGCTAACAATGCAGTGAGAAAAGAGTGAAAGACCTACAAACTGACGATAAAGTAGAAAGGAAAGGGACCGACAAGCAAACTATACAGGGGAGAATAACATGCAGATACTCGGACGAAATAAAAGTGAGAGAGAGATGTAGTAGAGAGAGTTTAACAAACAGACAATATAGCAGAGAAAAAGACTGAGACGCGGACGATTTTGTGGACATTAAGATACAGATAAGCAGAAAAAATAAAAGGGAGAGAGAGAGAGACAGACAGACAATCAGATGATGTAGCCACGAGACAGAGGGAAGTCATACACGCAAGTAGACGGTATTAAAGAAAGAAAGAGAGAGAGAGAGAGAGAGAGAAATAGACAAGTAGACATATAGCTAAGAGATAGACTGAGAAACAACGCAATGCTGAGAAAAACAGCCAAAGACCGTCAAGCTGACCGTCAAGCTAGAGTAGTGAAATGGTCACAGACTATACTTCAAAGCTAGATATAAGCAGATATAAAGCAGAGATAGTGCATGAACACTGGAAAAATGGAGAGAGACTCATGAATGCAGAATCACAGAGGTCCACAGAGAGAGACCAAGAGAAGTAATGGTATGCTGCGACACACAAATGAAGTCATAATATGTAATTGAAAGAGGATTGTAACATTTGCAATTTTCGAAAATTCAAAATTTTAATGAAAATTGAGGTAATGTCCATATTTGTAAGGGAACGTTGACCTGTTTTGACTAAAATATAAAGAATAACGTGGATTAGTTTTTTAGAAAATATTGTTTAGGTATTTGTTTAAATTGTCAAATATAATTTAACAGTACAAGAATCCTAGTTTGTGAAAATGTACATGGCACCATTTATACATTTTATTTATAAAACATATTTCATTAAGAAAAAAATTAAGTAATGTAGATGTAGAAAGGAGCCCTAAACATTTCTAATGTTCTCAATTTTTAAATTTCAGGGCTTTTCATATAAATTCAAACCTGTACCATTTTAATAAGCATACACCATACTTTTGAATTCAAGCGACAAAAATCATTTACAGCAATAATATGGCCGTTTTGTCTCTGACTTTTACGACAAAAAATTCTGAATTATTTGCTGTGACTTATTCTTGTCTCACCAATTTATTTCACAACCCTCCTACTAACAAATTACTAAATTTGAGTAAATGTGTATCTAGATTTACAGATATTTTCAATGATTATGAACGTTTTTCGCAAACTATCTATCAATTTGCATATGAGATTTAAATCATTGCTTCAAATTATGTACTAGATTAATTTTATTATTAATAATGTACGACCAAGAGAGTTTTATCAGGTCATTAAACCAATGGTTTGATGGGCTACACATATAAAACCGTGTAAAGAATCACTAAACACTGTAAATAAACACTTTTCAAAACTCTGAAACTGGCGGAGTTAACCCCAGAGATCGCATTGCCGATGACTGTGATATTCTTAACAGGTAGTTTTAAGGTTCGAGTCCCGTCGGTGTCGGATTTTCCACACTAGCTAGAACGGATAGCTAGAAAATACGCGATATCTGCCATATATCCCGTACAGCTAGTACGGATTAAGCAGCTATTTGGTGAAGAATTCTAGCGGCCGGCTGTTCTGATCGGTAGTTTTCCATAGTTTCTCCAACCAATACTAGTCTAATGCTGGGGGAATTCCCTAACTAACGGGCCACGAGCCGCGCGCGATCTGTCCTTCCTGTTCCTTGTCCTATCCTTTCCCCTTACCAAAATCTTACATGCACTACACTACCACACATGTGGGTAGACCAGTCGGAAGCTTAGACCTTGTCCCAACTTGAGCGGTGTTCTGGAGATTCCTGGGCGGGGGGGGATCCCCACATACTGGCATGTAGATCGGCTCCGGATCTCACCATCCGGGGAAGGAACATTGCCACATACAGACCGGGAGCGGTGGCTCAGCGCATTAACTGGTGTTACTGCTGTGCCTCTGACCGGGAGGTCCTAGATTCCAGTCCCGTCGGCGGCAGGAGTTTCAACACTAGCTTTTCAGCTAGGTCGAATTCAGTCATTGTCTGGAGGAGAATTCTAGCGGCCGGCTGCTCTCATCGGTAGTTTTCCGTGGTTTCTCCGATCAACACCAGGTGAATGCCGGAGCAGTACCCTAAGAAGCGGGCCACCGACCGCGCGCGATTTCTCCTTCCTCTTCCTTGTTCTATCCTCATCCCTTACACACACACTTACACTAACATGCACGACACTACCACACATGCCGGGAGATCGGTCGGGGAATTAGAACTTGTCCCGGCTGGGGCTCCCGCTGGTGGGAGATACCTGGTCGGGGAAAACCCCACTAGTGGACGGTAGGGCGGTGCCGAATCCCGCCATTAATCGGAGGAATATCATCGCCACCTCGCTATGAAAAAACATGCAGTACCCTTACGGCAATAATGACAGTAGTTGACGCGCCCGGAATCATTAATCAAGCCGTACAAGGCAGAAAAGCATTCCCTACACTGACGGGACTAATGACCGTAGCAGTCGAGGTGCCCGGAAACCTGAATCAATCGAACCACTGGGCGCTGTAAGCCCTCCCCTGCCCCTGCCCGTGCTCCGTCACGAGGACGCGTCGCCGCCAATGCGCTGGCTGTCCGCCGCTGCTGCTCTCTACCGCCGAGCGGACGAAGCGCAGCTCGTGGCTGCCGTTGAGAAGTGGAGCCGCCAATCAACGCACTAGAGCGCAAGTGCAGGCTGCGCTCGGCGCCTCCATCAAAGCGGGACGTGCATGGATACCTTCTCGCTGATGTATCTATATGTTTGTGTGAAAATGAACGTGTTCGGGTTAAAATACTAAATTTATTTCCGCTAATGGTTTAAATATTTTTATTTTGGCAGAAAATGGCTCTATTTAAGGCATTAATTCAAAGAATTGTTTAATGTTGAACGCTCTTAATGATAAATTAACCCGGGAGAGCTCGCAATTGATATGTGAGATTCAAGCCACGGCAATTTTATATTCCTGAATTATTGTGATACTTTAGTCTGATATTTCATGTATTCCTTCATTGTACGTTTTTGAGACCGCCTGGTCTTCTGTTTTTATCCTTTCTTTCACTGAGGCATTTCCCGTGTGCATGTTGAAACTTAATCGCTACGCAGCGCGATATCTGGCAGATACATTGTGTGCACTAGCGCCAGTGAATTGTGAGTTTCTGCGGTAAGCGGTACGTGTCGTGGCATTATTTTCTGCTGGTTTCTGTGACAAGTGCCTCTTCAGAAAATGTAATAATTTTTCTTATGTACAATCGACTTTCACATTTTCTTACCAAAGTGAATGTGCAGAAGACGTCTGTAGGGATATAAAAATAGCAAACTGAGCAAAATAGAAAAAACGAAGACTATCTAAATATTTTTGTAAAAAATGTGAAATATATGTTTGTTTTGAACGTACCAAAATAATTTGTGAAGAGAATAAAATGTTTAATGATTTTGGCATGTACTTTGTCAATTTTTACCTTTCTTAACACAAGTATTCAGATAAGGTTTCTGCAATGTAGGATTCATTAACAACTGTAATGGGAGACCTATCAAAACTGAATAAAATACGTATTTCAGTATATATTCTTCAGATCATTCGCATTCACAAAAATTTGCAGCTATATCTGAGAGATGCATTACGGGTCCTGACGTGAGATTTCCTATTCCAGGTACTCCCGGTTTAATACTAAAAAATGTTGTAAGTTCCATCCGTTCATCTAAAGAGTAACTGGATATTTTTTAGTTATGTTGTTATATTCAAAAACAGCGAATAGCTTTAAATTATCTTTTAATAAGGAGAGAAAATAACACATATGATTTTGCGAATGAATTAAATTACAAACATTAAATTCAGTAGAAACCAATTACATCATAAAAATAGAAATTATCCATCATTACTCTACATCAAGTTCATACGTAAAGAATTCTTGCTTGTAAGATCTGTGACCCAAACCCGATAGACCCACCGTTCCATTATTAATGTGAAAAAAATTAGAACATTTTGTATAGTGTCAATTACGATATCCTTGTCTGGAGGAGTTCTGCTAGGAAAAACCGTGTACAATGTCACAACTGATTTTTGCAATGAACAAATATTTGCCAAGAGAGGGACACAAAAAACAACCTTAGAGCTTATTTTTCATTATCTATCCATGTACATTTTATAAATTATTCATTAAAGCGTTGTATGACGAACCTAGACTGTAAAATTCAAAGAAAAATATAATGACCAATTTTTAATTTCAAATACTCTTTTACCTTTCAAGACACCTCACAATAATCGATCGTTTTAGAAAAGCTTGCATCGATACTGATGCTCTATTTTCAACTATTAAATCTTTGATTGCGGGTTGCATAACTAACGTTTTCCATGTTTTCATAACCTCACAATCAACGCAAACGGTACCAAATGGAGGGAGGAGAGGTGGCTCAGGACATTAACTGATGTCATTGCAGTACCTTTGACCGGGAGGCCATAGGTTCGAATCCCGACGGTGACAGGATTTTCGAACCAGCTGTAGAGCTAGGCCGAGTTCAGTCGCTGTCTGGAAGAGAATTCTAGCGGCCGGTCGTTCTGATTGGTAAAATTCCTTGGTTTCTCCAATCAGTACCAGGTGAATGCCGGAGCAGTACCCTTACAAACGGGCCACAGACCGCACGTAATCGTTCCTCCATCTTTCTTGCCCTATCTTTGCCCTTACTTACACACACTTGCATTCTCATGCACTACACTATCACACTTGTCGGGTGACCAGAGCTTGTCCCGCCCAGGGCGATACCCCGCTGGCGGGAAATACCTGGTTGGGGAAAATCCCACAAGTCGACGGTAGACCGGCGCCGGACCTCACAATCCAGAGGAGGTAAGAACACCGCTACTTCCCGAAAGAATAAAAATGTACTACAGTTACAGGACTCATGACCTTAGCAGTTAAAGCGCTCATAATCACTAATGAATCAATGTACCAAATGGGGCGACGATCGGGTACGGGGAGTCCCGCAATTCTACAGCCAGCTCTACTTCCATTAGCACCAAATAGCTCAGATATGTTAGAGTGACTTGACAATTATTAATTCTTATTGATGGAGCCGCCATATTCAAAAAATAATTTTAAATAATACATCCTCAAGCCCAAAGTAATAATTTGCAAAAAAAGTCTTGTTTCAGTAGTTCAAAGGAAATACAGCATTCGCAAAGTTGTAAAAAATTATATAACAGATTACCTGATTGGTTTTGTAAATGTTAATTAACCACATATAAATTTTTACAGCATTAAAGAATAGGCTGTAACTTGAAACGTAGTTATCGAAGGAGCAAGTCAGGTCGACCACACCCTCGTTGATTCAGCCGGAGAAAGTCGATTTTCCCTCTCCGTCCCACCCGCAATGGGACATTTCGTAACGACCTCCTTCGCGGAAGTACAGGCAAAGCCTCCTGGCTGTGCGTTAAGCGATCGGGTCGTTACGTAGTCAACGACTGCTCTTGGATATCACTGCGCCCCCGCCCCCCGCCTTAATGGCAAGCAGGCTCTTTCACAGCACAAAACGCAAAGAGGGTTGACATCGCCAGAGATCGCGAATCGCTCGGTGACATTTCAAGGTTTCACTCCGCTGCATTGTCGGCTTTAGAAAAGGAGCGAGGACTTCTGGATTGTTCTTTCAGCCTGATGGTTTGGGACTGAAAATACTACACATGGAATTTTTGTCACTGTTGGTGTGCAATAATGTGGACAATATAAAGCAGTGACGTATTATCCACGCAAAATTATCGCTTTTTTATAACTCCCTTTCAGAAGTTAGAGTTGGTGTTGTTGTCAACAAATATATCATAATACTTTTGATAATTGCGAATATGAAGAAATTGTATTCTGCTTCTCCTCCTTTTCCTTCTTTTTCTTTTTCTTCTTTTATACATGCATTTTTTTATTCGTGAAATGTCTTAGTAAATATCATTCATACTTTGAAATTCTCAGAAAAATTCATATTTTTCTGATTACTATTTGAAAAATTCTTCTGTTAAATATATTTTTGGTTTATTACAGCTACCCTAAAGGGTACTGAGTTTACGTGCTCTCTCTAGATCTTCGTCTGTATTGAAATTTCCTAATTATCTGGTGTTGCATGGTTTCAACGCTATTGTCACACTGCATATTTTATTTTGAGGCACCGTGATGATTGTGTACGGCGATTGGGATGCTAGAAGGGTAATTTACTGGGTTCAAAAGACTTCGGTATTTTCATAATTCATTGACAATATTAATGAAGCGAGCTAGCGGCATTGTGCAAAGCTGGTCGCCAAGATACCCTTTGCATTTAGAAACTTCCATCTGACAAAATCGAAAAGTGTTAATTGTTTGTGATTGATTGTTTCTGTGCACGTCAACTACTAAGGTCATTATTCCCCTAAGAGTTGTGCATGTTATAATATCACGGAAGGTGACGGTTTTCCTCCTTCGCTGGATGGAAAGATCCGGTGCCGACGTACACGTCAGCTAACAGTGTACTTATTCCTCCAGGAAATTCCCCCAACGGCCACCGCCTCTGTCGAAAGAAGCTCTAAGCTTCCGACTGCTCTCCTGACATGTTTGGTAGTGTACAGCATGCAAGTGTGTGTGTGTAAGGGAAGAAGCTTGCTCGTGGCACATAGCGAAGTCTCTAGCCTATCCCCACTGAGGAGCGGGTTCGATTCCCGTCGAATCTCATGTGAAATTTGTTCCAACAAAACTAGTTTGTCTGCTTCACAAGGGCTAGTCCAACCTCCTGTGAAGTGTCCTAAACCCTACCGCTATCCTTATTCCTTCCCAGTTCTGGCCGCTGGGTAGTGACGCAGGAGGCGCGTATGAGGAGATGCTACCTGGCGGTCCTCTTGACAACTGACTGCGACGTGATGTGACATGACAAACTAAAAAAAGTTACTGTAGGATTACTCCGCAGCGCCAAATGTTAATGGAGGATTACTCTCCAGCGCTAAGCGCTCAACGTCCCTTAAGGGGCTTGGAGACGCGTTGCGTCGAATTGTAGACGCAACAAATTTTTTTAAAAAATATGGCGAGGAAGAGGAGATAAATATCGCGCGCGGTACGTGGTCCAATGGTTAGGCTACTGCTCCGGTAGTACCCTTAATCTCCGGCTCACTTGATGTTGACTACAGAAAACTACCGATGGGAGCTGCAGCCGGCCGTTAGAATTCTTCTCTAAATAATACTGTCTCCTCCAGACAGGTTCAGTGCCAGATGTCACCAGTGAGCGATGGAAGAACACAGCCTCCCGCCATGATAAAAAAACCCTATTTTACTCACTGCAGCGCCTCTGACCTGGAGGTCCTAGGTTCGAGTCCTCACGGCGGCAGGATTTTCGATACTAGCTCTTCAGCTACATCGAATCCAGACGCTGTCTGGAGGAGAATTCTAGTGGCCGGCTGCTCTGATCGGTAGTTTTCCGTGGTTTCTCCGATCAACACCAGGCGAATGCCGGAGCAGAACCCTATAAAACAGGCCACGGACTGCGCGCGATCTGTCCTTCCCATTCCTTGTCCTATCCTCTTCCCTTACACTCACACTTACACTAACATGCACCACACTACCACATATTCCGGGAGACCGGTCGGGAGCTTAGAGCATGTCCCGGCTGGGGAGGTGCCCCGCTTGTGGGAGAGTCCTGGTTAGGGGGAAACCCCACCAGCCGACGGTAGGTCGGCGCCGGATCTCGCCATCCAGCGGGGGAAGATCCCCGCCATCTCCAGAAAAAAACATGCTCTACATTAACGGGACTAATGACCAAAGCAGTTGACGCGCCCGGAAACACGAAAAAAGCAATCAATCAGTGCAGACAGGTTTAGCGCAATATGTCACCGTTGGGCGATGGAAGAACAGAGATTCCTCCCGTGATAAAAAAACACCTACTTTTTAGTTTATTGTTTGGTTTATTGTTTATTTTGGTTAATATTGTTGGCAATGACAACGCCTTCAATCATTTCGAACACCTACTTTACCCACTCACGTAGTAACTAATGACCATATCAGTTGACACGAAATAATTAATTCCTGGAACCCCCCTCCCCTAGACCTGGGCCGTCCACTGGATGGGGCGTGCCTCATCGATTCGCGCCAGGCGGGTGCAATTCGCACGGCGTGCGCGTGGGCGTCGAAAGAGCAGCGTCGGTGCTGTGCGCGGCTGGGCGGCGTTCGCTTCAAAGCGCCGTCCCTGCCTTTGCACGGACCCTGCGCCCATTGCACCGATTGCCGGTCGGGGCTTCGCAGCAGGTGAATGCCACGGGTTGGCGCTCCGATGGACGAGGACGGGTTGCGACGTAGCGCCCAACGCTGCCACGCACGTGCGGTTCGATGCTGCCTTTTCTTAGCGGGCTTCATGGGTTGGTAGATTCTTTCAATGACCGCCTAATAATTGATCTTTTAGGATTTCGTCATATTTTCTTTAAATGCGCGTAAGTTTCAAATATTTTATAAGAGAGGAGAAATTGAAATGTAACTGAAACTATAATCTGAAAATAAGAATAAAAGTGTCTTCTTTATTTTTTATAATAGCATTGTTTAATAAAAATTCTACTTACAGTTTATGTAATCTCACTTTATAAAATTCTGGTTTCAGAATCTTTCTAAATTGCGATTTAAAGGGTTCTGAGCCCGTTGCATCGGTTGTCGTTGGGGGATGTGGTAGGTGAATGACGTAGCACCCAACACTGCGTCACACGTGCGCTTTGATGTTCGAGAACTGCCATCTCTTTACAAGCTTCATGGGTTGGTAGATTCTTCCAGTGACGTTCCTACTCGTAATAATTGATGATTTAGAATGTCTTCATCTTTCCTTAAAAAACGCGTAAGTTCCAAGTATTTTATAGGGGAAGAGAAATTGAAATGTAACTGAAATTATAATCTGAAAATATGAATAAAAGTGCCGTCTTTATTATTATTATTATTATTATTATTATTATTATTATTATTATTATTATTATTATTATTATTATATAGTTTAATAAAAATTCGAGATACAGTTTATATAATCTCACTTTATAAAATTCTGATTTTAGCAGCTTTCTAAATTGCCATTAAAAGGTCTGAGCGCGTTGCATCGATTGTCTTTTGGTACTTCACAGCTGGCGAGTGCAACGTGGGGCAAATGCCAGTTGCGACGTAGCGACCGGCGACACATGTGGGGCATATTCTTGATATGTCGTTCCTAATTATTTCCGTTATAGGATGTTGTCCCTTTATTTAAGAAGCATATAAGTACAAAACTTTATACATATATACGGAGAAGTAAAATTAAAAAATTAAGTAAAAATAATTGAGTGAAATTAAATATACTGAAACTCCTACCGAAAAATTAAATTAAAAGTCAGTCTTCAAACGAATTTTTTATAATTTTAACTTGCAATTATAATTGAAATTATTCAATAAAAATTGGACAAGGGGCGCGGATCGCGCGCAATCTTTCCTTCCCCTTTCTTATCCTCGTTTCTCCCCTTATTTACACACACGCACATACACACTCGCGCAAATACTACCACAATGTCGTGAGATCAATAGTAAGCTTGGAGCTTGTACTGGCTGGGGTGGAACCCCATTATTTAGAGATATCTGGATAGGAAACCCTTGCACACCGATGTGAAGGTTGGCGCCGGATCTCATGTTCCTGCAGGGAGGAAGGCTACCACTTCCTTGGTACACACCATTTTGGGATGAAACTGCAATGAAAATAAACTATTTTATTATTTCCAAATATAAATGTGCTTTCAAACTGAAAGAGAAGCGGCGCTTCCAACACATTATGTACGCTACGTCCCTGGTCAACGTACGTCTGGCAGCTGGGAAACATGGGACTAAATACCCAAGTAACTAGTATAAGCATTTCTGAAAATTAGTCTCTATTTTGTTTGTTGGGCACTTGTGAAAAAACATTTATAACGCTCCTTTAGTAAATACATTATTTAAACACTTAGAAAAATGAACACGAACTCATGTATGAACATTTACAAACACATATCTAGATATGTTGATTCCACATTGTTCGAAGATTTCGTGTTTCTTGCCTGCTGCTGTTATTAACTTGTAAGTCAAAGCAAAGGCTGCAGACAGCCAAACATTTTGAATCGAAATTGAAATTCGGTGTTTTTGATATCAGAAATGGCAATTCACAAGCGTTGGCAAGAATTAGCAAAGCGTTGTACTCAATACTATCAGATTAGAAGATCCCAAAATTGAATGATAATAAAACTACTGCATGTAGCTATACAGTTATCTAGCACGAATGACAAAGCAGATGAGTGATTTATTAAAAACGAAGTGAGATGGAAGGCTAGATGAGAGGAAATTTAAGACTGTGGGTATTAGGGGTCGGTAGTGAAGAAGGGAGGAAGGGGAAGGGGAAATCACGTGGGGTCGGAATGCGTATGAAAGGAATGCGATTGGAGGGAATTTAGTGGGAAAGGGCGTATGTCTGGAATGTTAAAGATAAACATCAAAGGCGATGTTTATTGCCCCTCCTTAGGCTACCCAACACATTACCAATAAATTTAATTGATTCCTCTGTAGATTATACTACACTCGAATACTTTATATTTGATATAAGCCTGAAGATAATGCTAATTATATTATCTCCAAACGCTGTGTTTGACGAGAAGATACAAATACAAAAGTAATTTTATTCATGTTGCAATGAATTGTCCAGTTCTAGTAATTGTATAACATAAATTAGACGTGGTGGTTTACATGAATATAATTTACAGTATTCATATGACACTAAAATAACATTTGAGCTCGATGAAATGTCCAAATACCCTTTAAGAATACATTCAATAAAGTGATCGACAATTGAACAATTAACTTAAACAAACTCTAGAAAATTAATTTCTTCCCCTACATGATTTTACTTAACTTACTAATAACCTATATTTTTTCCCCAAAAAGTTGTTTCATTTAAGTTTCACTTCTGACGAGAGATAAGTGCCATTTTGATAAATACCAAACAAAAAATGCGTAAATTGACAAGAGAGAAATTCTAAAGCAGGAACTCCGTTCTAAAAACAAGTTCAAGAAAAGTCTGCTTCTTATTCTTCTTACGTCTTCTACTGGTCGTGTTCGCTGGTGGTTAGAGGGTTGCCTGCTGTCTCTAAGGCTTCTTGGCTCCACGAATTGAACTTCCCCAAACGGCGAGATATTTACGCAATTTCCGGAGCGCAAGTTCGCCCGACGGGACTCACTGTCAGCGGCTGCATTTCTGAAAGCGGCCACCAGAGCGAGCGCGAGGCGCAGGATGTTCTGGTGAGTGCATGAGTGCTTCGTAGCTCTTTCCCCTCGGGAATGGCGGTAGCCACATAGTTCTCAGGACGGAGCATTCCAGTAATGTTCATATTGTCCATGGTTGAATAATGCTAAATGCACATCCAGCGAGAGACAAGCTCCGTAGACGTCCTACGGATGTGCTATTTCCTCTATCATTGTTATTTTCCCACAAGGGTTAACAGATTCTGCCAACGTGGAAACTAATTAATTTCACTGTAATAAACTAATGAGCCTAACTGTTTTTTCAGACTTTCTGTTCATGGACTTTTATAGAAATCACTTCATTCTTAAATACAATTATTGAAGTATGTACTTATCCATTTGTTTTGTGTTCTTATGCTATTATATCTTTATATTATGATTAATTTCTTAGAGTCTTTTTAAGTTAGTCAACAAGATTAAAAAAAAGACTTTTGTGTACTTATTGTCTTCAAGACGAGTAAATTGATATATTTTTCACTAAGTCTCTCAGTCGGGGCTCAGAGCGAATTTGCTCGACTTTCAACCAGGAGGTCCGGGTTGGATTCCCGGACACACTCATGTGAGATTTGTTCCAACAAAACGAGTCTGCCTGCTTCACAGGAGCTAGACCAACCCTTGTGAAGTGTCCTTAACCCTACCCCTTTCCTAATTCCTTCCCAATTCTGGCCGCTGGGTAGTGACGCAAGATCGCGTGGTGTAAGGGAGACGTACGCGGAGATGCTGCTAATCGGTCCGGTTTGACAACTGACTTACGAGAGAAGACATAAATACAGCGCCCTCTGCAAAAGAGAGGGCACTGATAGATAACGAATAATTAATAGAGGATTATTCCGAATCGCTAAATGCTTAAACAGGAGTTAAAGAGACGCGTTGCGTAGATTTAACAACAACAGTTATTATTATTATTATTATTATTATTATTATTATTATTATTATTATTATTATTATTATTATTATTATTATTATTATTATTATTAATAATAATAATAATAAAACGCAACAAATTCTTAAAAAGTCTGGGATTATCTATATCTCCGTAGAAAGAAACATTCAACAATTATGAGGAAACATGAAATGAATAAGTACTGAACAAAATAGAGTGATTTTGTTCCGTAGCCAGCGTCTATCATTTTGTCTTCGACCATCAATCACGCCATCCACTGACGAAATATTTGAATGCATACAGATAATATTAGGAATTCATTATGTCACAGGTATTATTAGCATCATTTTCATAGCAATGTCATAAAAACTAGTCTAGATAAATTATTTATTATTGCATATATGTGACTAAATTTTTTATATGGTGTGCCGTTTGATTGACATTTTTCTGATTTATTAGTTGCAAATTTATAATTACATTACAAGGATAATTCTCTAAACATCACAGATATAAATTTAATTAGAAACAATATTTTTATTTTTTGTGCATATTTTTCAAAATAATAAATTGAAGTTGGAAAGCAATATCGTGAATGATTAACTCCGAGAGAATGACAGATGTTAGCGCCTGGATATAAAATACAGGGTATCTGTACATCGATATTGATTAAGTTGATTTATGGCTATTTAACTATGCAACACGAACAAAATCACGTCAAGAATACAAGTTAAAACAGGCCAAACATATTTCAAATTTTAATATAGAACTTAGGTACTTTCACGGATTGCTATTGTGTGTATGAAAAAGTGTATTCCCCAGTGTGTGATGCGTTTCTTGAAAACAATTTTGAGATTCGCGAAAAGGAATGTATAGTCTACATGCTCTATAGAATGTTCGTTAAACAGCTTTGTTACTCTGCAATGCACGTTTTTTGATTTAGAAAGCAATTACTATATCCGTAGAAACATGTTTTACCGCTCGCTGCATATTGTCAATAACCCCAAGCAGAGATGAAAAACTAATTAAATAATGTCCGTACCAATGGTAGTTGAGATTTGTAAGATCTTTATCTTTAAATCGATAATATTCATCATGAAGCACCTATTAATCAACTCAGGTTTGTTTCCTATTTACTCTAAATTGGGAAGTGTATTATTATTGATTTTAAATAAAATTTTCTGATTAAAAAAATAAACAGAAAATAAATTTAATATTTGGTCGCTCAGCTAAGATGTTCTCCTCAAATATCTTTTGAACTGTGGAAAAATTAAGAAGTTTTCTGTAAAACGAATATTTGCTGAGTTATACACATTTTGATTCTTTATTTCTCATTTATATTTGTAATCTAATTGTAACTACACAAATAAATTACGAAACGTGTAATTAAATTTTCCATTTCTAATGGAAGATTTAAAATGATTTATCATCAACTTTCCAGTCACACAATAAGTGAAGTTCAACACAAATGTTCGTAAATAACTAAATTTCTACTTATTTGTGTGCTACGCCTTCAGTCTAGAACAACTATAAACCCCCACGTTGACCAAGGTTCAGTCTTCAATATATTAATATTATAACCAATAGACAACGCTAATAACCTTTGATGTTGATGCGACTTAAAGTAAACAAAAAATAAACAACGAACTCGTTTATCGTAGCACGAAATCCCTCGCTATTTTACCTTTGTTCTTCTTAAAGCTGTCGCCTCGTCTGTTCCGCAAATTTTGCTTTTATTCTCTCGGAAACTTCCTCCAGTTAATTCTCTTTTAAACTAATTATTGTTCTTGCTGAAAACCCCCTGTAATTTGAAAACTAGTTGTATCTACGTAACTTGAACAATGTAGTCTTTTCACGTGCCTTGCAGAAATCCCTCTCTCATAACCATTACGAGTTGTTGCAGACGTCATAATATTTATGCCTGTCTCCTCTCCTCTTCAATTATCATTGTATTTTGAAAGCATGCTTTCAAATTGAGTTATCACACAGACAAACTAATGAAATGATATGAAAAAAATAATGAAATGAAAATTCGCATTACTATTCAAATATTTTCATTTTTAGTTAGGTACTCTAATTAGATCAATTATCTCTTTCCAGAGTGCTCATAAAGAGTTTTTGCCACCACATGCCCGTCGAAAAGTTGCTTATGTAGCTGCAACGGCCGTCTTCTTATAATTCAGTTCCTTTACGTAGAAGCTCGTCGCTGGAAAGAGCTAATTTAAGTTCCAACAGAATATCTCCTCTCCGGCTTCACTAAGCTAGTAGATCATCATTGCTTTCGATTTTCCATGTGCACCAAATAATATTACTTCGCTGTTCAAAATATGGAAAGCAGTTTAGTCATCAATTTTTCCTGTCTTTCATAACTGTTCAATTACGATATATGCAGACGGTTACAAATGTAACGAAAATTAAATAATATTTTGTTTATATTTGTTTGAAAAATGTTTACATATGAAAACGTGTTAATAATGCTAATTATTTAAAACATTTAAAAATATATATACATTAAAACATAGCACTAAATTAAGCTCATTATGTTACGCATTCAGAATTATTTCAAATTCTGTCAGCCTTCATGCAGCTCATTGCGCGTATTTTGCAAATGTAGTACATTCCTGCCGGAGATATGGCATAGTATTCTGGGGAAGCTCATCCTTTAGTGCCCAGACATTTAGATTGCAAAAGAAAACTATCTGAATAATGAAAAAATGCCATCCACGTGCTCCCTGCAAATCTCTTTTCATTGAGCTTGAAATATTACTATTGCCTTGCCTATTTATTTACGAATCTGTCTGTAGTATTTGTCAAAACTGACTTTTCGGTGGGAACATATTTTCATGTAATACTGATATTTATAGTTACAACACTAGTCGTAGAACTCATGTTTATCAAGTGTCAGTATCAACAGCTCACTAAAAGAAATCCACATACGATACATGTACGTTACTTTACAACGCATTGCCAGATGAAATTAAACAATTAAAATTGATACACACATTTAAGTTAAAAGTAAAATCTTTTCTGCTGCATAACTGTTTCTATACAATTAGAGACTATACTGATCGTCAAAAAGAAAAATAATGGTTACTTTAACAAAACAATGATATAGTATAATGAATTAGTTTACATTTGTATTGTATAATTTTTAAAAAAGATATAATATGCCTGTAACAAGTAATGTACTTCAGTTTCCGGGTCAATGACCCCAATCTCGATTGGGGTTTTGTCGTTTACTTGATACATTTATCAAATGCTGAAATGGCCCCTTGATTTGCTTCTGGACCTAAATGTAGCTTGTAATGATAGTAGAGCTTAGGGTGAGTGTCTATTTTGTTAGCAATACAGAAAACTCAAATCTGCAGTTCGTTTACTTTTCAAATAAGTTTTTTATAACTCGAAAACGAAACTATCTAGTTTTTGAAATGTTAATCTCTCGCTTTAATAAATGTATTATTATTATTATTATTATTATTATTATTCATCTTTCAACTATTAATAGTTACACTGTTGGGAAGTGATTCTGAAACTCAAGAGAGCGTGCGCAGATGATTTTCTCTCCCATATGTAACATACATTATTTTACAGTTTTTGAATAAATAAATAAATAAATATCCAAACATCAGAATTGTATAATAAAATCAGCTTTTTTAGTCAATGCGGTACCTACTAGTGTAGTTAAATTGTGTTATTTTATATGGGTTTGTATTTGAAGAAGTGCGTGTGGAAGTATCCGGTTATCATTCTCTTGAATAGCTTTCTGTGTCATTTGGTCCCCCTAAAGATAATGAAATCGACGTGTTTCGTTACAGTGGCGAAAGTAAATGTGATTTTATCCGTAATTCAAGTGTATAAGAAAAGTAACATTGAAACCGATTGCTTTGCAATTGTTTTTCAATAAGAAGTATTCATATAGGAAACCTCTCATCTGAGGCCTATCTCTACTGTTATTAATTCATGTTTCTTTTCCTAAAGACCTATAAATAATGCGAAATTAAAATTTTAAACAATTTGCACTGTTTTTCATACCTCAACATTTTTTAAATCTAAATTTAACAGAACAATTTTATTTCCATTTTTTAAATTTCCAATAATCGTGAACACATTTTGAACATATATTCACTAAGAACCTACGAATATTAGAAGTATAACAATGAAAAAATGTTAGTGAAGCAGGAGTTATTTATTGATTAAAAGATACAAATTTCAATAACTTTACGTGCAGTAGGTTCTGAGTAAAAGGAATATAAATTGCAAAAGAATGAAGTTAAGCAAACTAGCTACTAAAATAATTTACAGGATCTCACTGCATTTCAGACTCATATTCTGGACCTTCTTTGTTTTCAAGTTCGTTCTAAGTTGAATTAAATAGAAAACATTACAGTAGGCTTCAAACTGCCCAAATCGTATCTTAACGGAAAGCTATATTTTTGGCGCAAAGTACCAAACAAATTCCTCTTAATATTATAAGATACCAATATTTATGCAGTGTTTACCGTCTCCTATATAATTTCAGTAGTATAGATACCTTTTGCTGCTCTCACACGCAACCAATCTTTATAAATGAGGCCTCTAAAGAAGGAGAATTTCACGGAGACAAGACGAATTGAACTTTCACTTTAAAAAATGAAGGATTTGTTTCAAAAAAGGTATCTAAGCGGTGAGACGACCCAACATCGTGCTAGTCTCAGTCATGCTGTGTGTTGGTGTGGTGAGGGTGATGCTGTGTCCCTCATTGCATGGGAGGTGCCGGAGATGGAGGATGGTGCAGTGAATAGGTTGAGTTGTTCTTGTAAGGTATGTAATGTTTATGTTATGATATAAAAGAAATTTGCAAATATTTTGTAACTTAGCTAAAAATTGTTTCTCATACGTGTGTTTTTTGGTAACATTATTCATGAACAGTGTTGTTTTCATTTTCTTTTATATTAGCCCTGAGGATGGGGTCATGGCGAAAACAGTTATATTACAGGCTTAATATATGGAAATGGAAAGACAGGGAGGAAGGTGGGTACATGCGAGAGTTGTCGCACGGGTACGCTGTGTGTACTATTGTACTTACTATTGTACTTATTGTGTAACTTTGATGCTCCAGTAAGACAAAAACGCACGCAGCCGGAGGAAAAATACACTGAAAGGGAGGGTGGAGGGCAGAAAGGTTAGGGAAGCTTGCAGGGGCAATTCGAACAACTGAAGTTCCAGCGTCCCCTCGTCCGTCTTGCGTGACGTCATTGCCGTCGCACCCAAACACCGCGTGCCTGCGAGCGCCGGCGAAAAGCCCTCGAGCGCCGTCCGGCACATGGCTTTGCACACGAAAACCGCAGTCCTTTGACGGCCAGCCCAAAGGGCGCGTATCCCGCGGGCCGAGGGCTGAGGGCGCCGGCGTAATATCGTCAGCCGGAGACAAATGAGGGCGGCGCGGCGGCCACTCTGCGGTGGGCCATTGCGGTCGCGCCGCCGCCGCCGCCGGGGCCGCCGCTTCGAGCCCCGCGCCCGTCACACGCTGCTCGCAGTGGTGCTGGCCGGGAATATCCAGGGTTCGGCTCCCGACGGTGGTGGGTTTTCCACACTACCTACATAGCTAGATTGAAATCAGC
Source organism: Teleogryllus occipitalis (assembly GCA_011170035.1). NCBI lineage: Eukaryota > Metazoa > Arthropoda > Insecta > Orthoptera > Gryllidae > Teleogryllus > Teleogryllus occipitalis. The sequence goes on from BLKR01009365.1 coordinate 93,171, forward strand.
CTCTACGCAAAGGACGGAACGGCGGCTTTGATCAGTAGTTTTACGTGATGTTTGTGGCCTTCAAGATCAATGCAGTGGTAGCTTTAGTTATCTAGTCAAGATTGATGTATATTTCGGCAGATTTAATAGATCAATTTTAAAATATGTTTTCGTTCGCTGCATTGTCTCGCAGCGAAAATTCCGACTGATATCTCGGTGGTGTCAGATATTTTATACTAGCTAAATAACTACATTAAATTCAGCTGCTATGCCGTCTATTGACGAAACTTCTAGTGACTGGCTGCTGCGATCAGAAGTTTTTCGTAGTTACTTCAATCAACACCAGGGAAATGCTTGAGCAGTACTCTAACAAACGGGCCAGGGACCGCGCGCGATCTTTCCTTTCTCTTCCTTGTCCTTTCCTTTCTTTCCCCTTACTTACACATACACTTATAAGCATTACACAACCACATATGCTAGGAGGCCAGTCGGAAGCTTAGAGCTTGTCCCGGCTGGTGTACTGCCTCGCAAGCCGACGTGTAGGTTGGCACCGCATCTCGCTCTCCAACGATCACCGCCACCTTGTGATAAAACATGCGTTATGTATACAGGACAATGATCGTAGCAGTTGACGCGTATGGAAACACCTTTTAATCATGGATCTAACGAATGGAAGTTTGAAATAAATACACGAACGAATATACGAATGAACGAACAAACACCCGTGTTACTTCCTAGATATTTCCCTCGAACACACGTGCACGTTGCCTCAATTCGCTGTGCGAGGGCGGCGGCCGTGGCTGCCTCGTGCGGCGGAGGTTCTCGGTCAGTGGGGCACCGGGCAGCTCCCGAGGGCAGGCGCCGGGTATTGGGGATGCCGCTGGAGCAGGCAGCGCGCGAGGAATGCGAGAGCGGAACGAGACAGCTCGCGAGGGAGCCGCCCGCAGGGCGCGAGGAGACAAGCGAGCCACGTATTATTGGAGGCAAACTTCTTTTTGCTCGGGAGCGTCTGAGTTGTCTCAGAGCAACAAATGTCGGTTCTTTCTACTGACTGTCTGGGAGATAATAGGATTCGAAACCCAACGTTGGCAGATTTTCGTCACTAGGTTCATAGCTGTTGTCGCTTGCGCTATTCATTAATACTTACCACAATTCTGTTATCCTTATTACAACATTAATCCGCAATGTATAATTATTGCCATAATAACTTCTTTCAAATAATCAATGGTTTGGAATCGAAGCTTTCGGGCCACATTTTACAATTTCAGTATCCAATATCGTACTGTAATAAAATTCCATAATGAATCGTATTCATTGCGCACCGTATCATAAGCATTGATTTGAAAGTTAATTATGAGGAGACAAGAGAGCCACGTATTATTATTGCTCTGAAGCGTCTGAGTTGTCTCACACTACCGACAAATGTTGGATCTTTCAACTGACTGACTGGGAGGTAATAGGATGCGAAAACCAACATTGGCAGAGTTTCGTCACTAGTGTCATAGTTAGTGTCACTTGCGCTAAGTGCGCCGCTGTGTTCAGGAGAATTCTAGCGGACGTTTAGCAGTAGTTGTTTTTGCGGTTTCTCCTATCAACACCAGACGAATGCCGGAGAAGTATCCCATCAAACGTGCAACGATCTGTTAGCGATTTTTCTTTCCACATCCTCGTTCATTTCTTCTTACAAACACACACACACACACACACACACACAGTTTTATGCTTACATACCCTACACCACCACATATGTCGCGAGCTTACAACTTGTCCTAACTGGGGCGGTGCCCCGTTGAGAAAGACACCTCGAGATAATATAAATCAATAAACTGATAACCGTAATAACCATCAATAAAACAGATATCATTTTATTTTTACTGTGTAATTAGTCGGCAAATAGAACTATATGAAATACATTAACAAGTCTAATCAGGAACAACGAGAATTGAAATTATTTTATTATAACCATAATTTCAATAAGTTAGTTAATCTTGATATTCAATAATCCTTACCATAATTCTGTTATCCTTACTATTACATTAATCCGCAATCTTTAATTATTGCCTTAATAACTTCTTTCAAATAATCAATGGTTATAATACGAAGCTTTGCGATCTCTTTTTACAATATCGTACTGTAATAAACTTCCATAATGAATCGTATCCATTGAGAATCGTATCATAAGCATTAATTTGGAAGTTAATTACTTACGAATACCTATGTTAAAGGAATTTTATCATTCTCTTTTATTACTTTTACGTTAGAATTAATCGATAGTAGTTACAGAGAGTATATTTGAATAACGAACTTAAATTTTAACCACAAATAAAAATATTTAGTCAGACTATAAATTTTCTTACATATTCAAAATACATCGGTAAGAAATTAAAAATCGTTCTCTAAATTCATCAAAGAGCAAATTAGAAAACGAAATATTTGTAAGGAATATGAATGTGAATGTCAAACACATTTGTGATTATAAAATTCAGATTGAGACCGGATAATGGGCAGGTATCTTCCATCAGCAGGGAACCGCCCCAGCTGGGACAAGCTCTAAGCTCCCGACCGCTCTCCCGGCATATGTGGTAGTATAGTGCAAGTTGATGTATGTGTGTAAGGTGAGAGGATAGGACAAGGAAGAGGTAGGAAATATTGCGCGCGGTCCGTGGCCCGTTTGGTTGGGTACTGCTCCGGCATTCGGCTGGTGTTGATCGGAGAAACCACGGAAAGTACCGATCAGAGAAGCCGGCTTTAGAATTCTCCACCAGACAGCGACTGAATTCGACCTAGTTGACAAGCTAGAGTCGAAAATCTTGCCACTGTTGGGACTCGAAGCTAGGACCTCCCGCTGAGAGGCAGTGCAGTGACATCAGTTGATGCACTGAAACACCTCTCCCGGTTCCACATGTCGAAGCTGGATCTCACCATTCAGAGGGTAAGGAACACTGTCTCCTCCCACAAAACGTGCACTACACTAACAAGACCGTAAACCATAACAGATGACGTGCCCTGAAACAGCAGTTCATCAATTAGTTCATGTAAAACGCAGTAATATGAGAAGATATCAAATCTCCAGTACCTACGCGGAATTCAAACCATCAACACGAGGTTCCGCGTTCCTCGACGTAGCTGTACGTCCCTGCGCCTTTGAGTCTGGCGAGAAATGGCGTGCGAGGGAGCTTTTTACAGCACTGCTTAACATGTTCCTGCTAAAATGAAGCATAACTGCACGTCACCTTTTGGGAGATTGCGCAGAATTCCAGAAATTTCTCTGAGAGAAGGAAGCCATTTCATGCGGGGATTGCTCTCATAGCACGTACTTTCTCAGACTTCCGCATGCTGAGTCGCTCTAAATTCTCAGTCTATGGAAAATATCAGGAATAAAAATTCTCTCAAAGGGAATGTGCAGTCTACTGAAGGGAATTAGTAATATAATTTTGAAAACTGTAGCGCTGTAAAAAAGAACCAAATAAATATCATAAAATGGTGAATAACATTTCTTCATGATATGATATAAATATTTTCATTTTATGAAATTCCTCATAAATTATATATTTTATATAATTGAAAGCATAAACTAAATAATTTAATAACTAACTTTCCTCCTCACTGAAATATAAGTAGTTATTAACAGAAGTTTATTTTTAAAGATTTTTAATTAATAAACTTTTCATTTAGGTAGTAAATATTATATTTCTATCATATTTCTGTCAATAATGAAATAAAATTTAACGTGGCTTCATGTTATTACCACTGTCTGAGAACAGCTTTTTTTTCAGCTAGTTTCTGCCTCTATGAAAGTTTCTCGGACTCCACCACATTTTGGGGAACATTATCAATTTTTCCGCTTAATTGTTTACAATATATTTATAATTTGTTTCGCGAATTTTTTTTGTTAGGCCCATCTCAGTCCTTCACTACCACTGTTTTGCCTCAAGAAGTTGGATGCGTCACTGATACAGCCAGTGCCAGTGCCAGTGACGTTTGGGCCTAGAAATCCCGGGTCTAGGGCCCCTATGTTGAAGGCCCCCGATATTTCTTAAACAATATTTAATATTAAATTTTTAAGAAAATAAAATAAAAAGCGTATAAAAATGTGCTGTATGATGAAAGTATTCCCAAAAACTTGGCACAACGAAGTGATGTGACGAGCATCTTTGGATAATATTTATAATAGGGAATGTTGCTGGTTCATGTGTTTCAATTTTATATTGTACAATTCAATAAAATGTTAAAAATATTTGAAGTATTTTTCAATACAATTACAAATCTGATATTCTTACTTACATGCAGGGCTTGATTTCTGCCGGATCGCAATGGAACGGCGTTCCGGTAACTCGGAAATATATTATTAAATTATATTACTAATATTTAACTTTATATAATTCAAAAAATATAAACTCTAACAAATATATTTATAATAAATTAATAATTAATATGGGGCCCGTTTCTGCTCCTAAAATTTTATAAATCAAGCCCTACTTGTACATATATATTTACAGTTTTTGTTTGAATAATGTTAAATTGAAACACTAAGAAATTCTTTCAAAATATTTAGAAAAATACATAATGAAAAGTGAACTGGTAGAATTTTCTTTATATTTCCGCATATAAATTGGGGGAGAGTAATCGATGAAAGAAAGAATAAGGGGCCTCCAAAATAATCTAGGCCCAAGGGCCCCCAATGCTGATTAAACGACCCTGGATACCACGCCACCCACCGTGCTTCTCCCTCCAACACCCCTGCGTTGCCACCACCGCCTCCCTCGCCTCGCATGACGTTCGGCTGACGTCACAGGCAACGCTTTCGACGGTATGCTGGGTCGAGATGGAAATTCTCTCGCCTCCCGTTTGCGTGGGCTGTGCATTTTTGCGCCTGAAGGCAAACCTGCTTCTATCAACCCTGGGGCACGACGTAAATCTACCATGGTTCTTGTTTCTCGTGTTACTATGCTCGATTCGATCAACTTTGCCACTACCATAGTTGCTACGAGCAACTGTAAATTGATGCATTGTTGCATTCTCCTCTGAAACGTCGAGGAACAATCCTGACATTAAATAACTCAAAGCGTACCTAATTGCGTTAAGTAAATATAAAACATTTAAAAATAAATTTATTAAATTTGGATTTTAATGTTCTTTGATATATTTTCTGATCCTTTGCTACATTTTTCCACAACTTTGCAAGAGTGTACACTTCAAGTTTCTCTTAAAGGATTTGGAAGGAATAAGAGTAATTTTTACGAAATATCAACCAGACATAGCTTTTCTATTGTTTTGAGACCCATTAACAAGCTTTCATTAAGATCGGAATTATACAAAAAGTTTTGTAAATAACGAACAAACCAAAAAAACAGCCAAAGAAAATAGAGAAAAGGAAATAACATTTTGAAAAAAGTAGACTAAAGTTATGTCCGATCAAAAATTATTTTTACATAAGAAAAAGGTATTGAAATCTGTTCATCTGTCTCAGAAATTAAGGAGCAAGAGAAAGACAGAGTGAAATGATGAAAACAGTAAACTGGTTTTGTATCTTATCAATAGGCAAAAGAAATTTTAAATATATGTCAACTTTATTCACGCAGATTGGATAAATCGTTTTTTTTTAATTCACTGTTTAAGCCCTGATGTGCAATTCGTACGTAGAATCTTAAGCCGAATCGGCAAAAAATTTGGTTTCCGTTATTTTAAATGTTACTTAACAGTTTGGTTTTAATTAAGAATTTTCGGTATACCGAAATCTTTTCATTCCATTGTAAATTCACTTCACGCCACGCGTTTTTGGTTCATATTAAGTACTTAAACCCATGTTCTTTCAAGTATTTTTGATTGATTGTAATGTTTTTGTGTGCCAGCTACATTAACTTTACATTTTAAAAATATGTAGTTACTGGAAAAACATTCGTTGTTTGTTAGCAGTGTTTCTGCAGATCATCGCACTCTATATGCATTCTTTGTATATGAGGCGCTGCAGCACCTCGCAAGCATTTTAGAAATAGTTTGTGATATTCATCGTTTGTACTCTCGCGAACAGTGACCTCTTTTTCCAAGGCTGTAGGACAGTGTTTTGAAACTTTTGTTGGAGATAATAGCCTTTTTCGTTAGAATGTATTATTTATAATTTTTTATCGGACTTATTTTTAATATTAACACAAAGCCTATACCTGAATAACTATGACTGTGTAATTATATTATATAGGTTTTTTTTTAAATTTTGCCCTATTACGTCATCTGCGAGCGTGTACAAATTCGTGATTTGTTGATGTGTTTACCTTAATTCCTTGCAATACATAAGAATTTTGAAATCCTATAAAAACCTCCTCAGGAAACAGAGATCATTGGGCTTTTCGCCCTCCCTTGTGGCTGAGAAATACAATGGAAACTGGTCTCATGACCTCAACTGACAAACAGCCAATTGCTTCGGAAGTCAAATTTACTGTCTTCGCTACCCATTGTTCATGAGTAATGTTCAGTAAAAAATAACATTCCTAGAAACTTTCGTAAAAACTCATATGGTCACAGTAAGAAAATTATTGTTGCTATGATTAATAAAATTATGTTCATGCTCACAAATGAAAATACCGAGTGATATATTTTTCTTAAACGCTAAGATTGGAATAAAGCGCCTAAATTGTCTCATTTTGAAAATTAGAGCTTAGAAAACAAAACTAATGTTCCCTACGAGACACAATAATTAGGCTTTCAGGTTGTAAAACATATCGTTTTGAATTAGGTACGATGTGCGATAATAGTGTTCCAGCGTATTGAACCTATTTTATTTTATTTAATATATTTGTAGTACACATAAATTATAGCTTTGTGAACTCCATCTCTATTTAAAATTTAACTATGTCAAATCTCACTCTCGTCCGTGTGCCCAGTATGTATAAAAAAAGAGTACACATTTTTCTCTCCACAAATGATATAAATTATTAATGACAAATAAATCTTTAAAAATGTATTTGGATATTGTTGACAATCAAAAATCTGTTTAAAAATATATATATTGTAATTTTAGTTATAGTACGGTATCAATAACTTCTGCACTTCCACAACCTTCCCTGCTGCATGTTGCTCTTCTCTTCTCTGTGCCCAGCGCGTCCCATCTCTGTCCTCCCTCCGGCGTGCCTCGGGATAAGCGCTGAATCTCTCTGTCGAGGCCTCGGGGTCGATGCCGGTAGCCGCCTGCGGCTCGTAAATAATGGAAGCACCACAACACACACCCGCAGTCTCCGCACGCCCCCGCCTCGCCCCCGCTTCGCCCCCGCCTCGGCCTCACCCCAATCCCGCCTGGGCCCCGCCCCATCCCGCTTCGACCCCGCCTCGGCCCTGCCTCGCTCCACCCTCGCCCTCGCCTGACTCCGCCTCGCCTTCTCCCCCGCCTCGCCCCCGCCTCACCCCCGCCTCACCCCCGCCTCACCCCCCGCCTCGCCTCGCCTCACTCCCCGCCTCGCCCTTCGCCTCGCCCCCGCCTCGCCCCCCCTCGCCCTCGCCTGACTCCGCCTCGCCTTCTCCCCCGCCTCGCCTTCTCCCCCGCCTCGCCTCCCCCGCCTCGCCTTCTCCCCCGCCTCGTCCCTGCCTCGTTCCCACCTCGCCCCCGCCTCGTCCCTGTCTCGGTCCCACCCCAACTCCCGCCGCGTCCCCTCCTGGAATCCGCCTGGCCCTGGCCTCGCCCCGCCTCGTCCCCGCTTCGTTTCCGCCACGCCGCCGCCTGGTCCCCGCCTCGCCCCTGCCTGGCTCCGACTCGCCTTCTTCTCCCCCGCCTCGCCCCTGCCTCTCTTCTGCCTCGTTCTCACCTCGCCTCCGCCTCGTCCCTGTCTCGGTCCCGCCCCAACCCCGCCCGGCTCCCGTCGCGGCCCCTCCTCGAATCCGCCTGGCCCTGGCCTCGCCCCGCCTCGTCCCCGTCGGTCCCCGCTTCGCTTCCGCCGCGCCGCTGCCTGGTCCTCGTCTCGCCTCTGCTTCTCCCCTGCCTCGCCCCCGCCTCGTCACCGCTTCATCCCCGCCTCCCCTCGCGTGTCCCCGCTATGTCCCCGCCTGGCCATCGCCTCGCCCCCTCCTCCCCCCTGCCCCGCCATGCACCCGCGTCTCTCCCTTGCGGCGTCTCAACGAAGCAAATGTTGTTCCGCACCTTATGCGACGGAAGATTCAAAAATCACTTCACATATGCGCTTGGGACGACCGTGCTGCAGACACAGTGAACGACAGAGATTTTCTACCGACAAGCGTTGAAAGATAACATATTTCGAATTGTAATCAATTCCACATACGTGTGTGATGCAATTGACGTTGCATGAAGGTTGCAGCGGTTGTCTACATTTTGTCTACAAAGGCATGCGAGGTGCACTTTTACCTCCAACGCTGAGAATCTCATAGAAATATGCTTGAAACGTTCGTATTAAGCGGCAAAAATTCTCTCTACCGTTAAGTCAAATTCCTTTTATGTTCCTTATAAGAGTATGTTCACTGTATGTCTCCGCACATGGCAATCTGAAAAAAATTCAATAGTTTGATATTACGAAATATTTCTATAAACATTACGACGGCGAATTATTGGCTGTCCTCACGAAAGAAAGGGGAACTTTTGGATTGCTACAGTAGTCGGAGGATCAGAAATGAAAAAATGTAATATAATAATCTTATAGTTTTTTAGTTTACTTGTACGATCAAAAACATCATTTTTTAATCGCTCTAAAAGAAAGAATAATTTCACACATAAATAGTCTGCAAAATTCTAAAAACACGCTTCATGTAGCACTGTGAAAGAGGTAAATATCTCGCCAGCAGAAGCACATACATGAGGTTTTATGTCGTTGCCCTACAAATCGGACAAAACGTTTTATTTCCAAAGGGTATTATGTTCCTCGGCTTCTAAAATATAAGATTCTACACCCGTAATATCCACGGTCTAACAACGACCGAGGCGGAAGCCAGCTGCACTTGGGATCGGGGGAACAGTGGCGCAGCTATGCGGCCTCGATGGCAGACCGGGGAGGGGAAGGGGGCAGAGGCGGGGAAGCGGTCGCTCGCAACGACGTTAACCCGCTCAAAGGGCGCGCAACACAATTTAGCCCCGGCCGCCGACATTAGCCTGCTCTTCCCCTGCGCCTCCTCACGCCGGCAACACCTGCTTCACTGCTCTGGGCCCGCCTCAAGCTCAATCCCCATAAAAGCTGCTTGCTCATCATTGATTCGTTATTTCGTTGATGGGTTACTTGTGATTCCGGGTGCGTCAACTGCCAAGGTCATTAGAACCGTAAGTGAAGTGAATGATTTTTGCTCGTGAGGTGGCGGCGATCTTCTCCCGCTGTATGGCGAGATCCGGAGCCGACCTACCGTCGGCTAGCGTGGTTTTCCTGAAACAGGCATTCACCTGGTAATGGTCGGAGAAATCCAGGAAATCTACCAATCAGAGCAGCTGGCCCCTAGAATTCTCCAGAAAAGACAGAACATGACCTAAGCTATATGATCAAGTGACGAATAATGTCATTGTGAGAACTTGAACCCCAGGACTTCCCGGTCATGGCACTGCAGGGTCATTAGTTTGATGCCAACTCTGTCGGTGGTTATTGTGTGTTTCCGGGCGTAGTGCATGTTTTTATAACGGGTAGTGTTAGTGTTCATCCCCCGTTGGATGTTGAGAACCGGCGCTGACCTACTCACCGAATTACAAGGTTATTCGGGGCATCTAGGTATCAGCCACAAACGAGGAACCGCCCAAACCAGAATAATCTGTGATCCCGACTGGTCGCTAACCATATGTGGTAAAGTAGTGCTTGCTGTGCGGATAGAACGCATTGTTCTCGAAGCTTTTACGACGAATGTATAATGAATTTCTTATTACATTAAAATAAAACATATTAATATGTTTATTGTCCCAAGTATCATAAATTCCTAAACGTTTATATATTACAAAATGTTGTTACAATCAACAACAATTTTGAGAAACATTAGTTTCCGTTTTGCAATTACACAAAAAGAAACTGTTCACTTATAATGTACATCAGTCAAGACATTTATGAGACTTCTATTGAATTCCACACGCGATTGTATCTAATGAAAGTATGGTGGCTGAAAAATAAACGTAATCTGAATTGCAAAAACAGCACTTGCAAGTTTGTAAACTGCCTAGTTGCAAACAGTTCTCCTTTTCCTCAACTGAAAGTTGGCAACCTTCTCCAATATTCCTAAGCAACATCAAAATTACATTAATTATGGATTCAAAAACTAATTATTTATAATGATACCAGGAACCTATAAGTACTTCCTGTGACCGTTAGGAACAGCAGAAAAAATACAATGTTTCAGATCTCGTAGTTTTATAATTTTTTTTTTTTTATTCTCACGTCAAAAGCAGTTAAAAACTGTGTGTGACGTGCTACGTGGAGAAGTGAATTCTGTGCACGTTTTCATAATTTTGTGATCCCTATCCTAAGCCATATAGTACTTGAATTTTGAATACAGAAAGAAACATTTACGGTTAGATTTAGAAAAATATTTTAAACAGTAAATTTGTAGAGAAGTTTGCTATCTTAAAATTGAACAAAACCACTTTTACACGCCGACCATGCGTTACAAAGTTATGAATGTAAGATGTATATTAATAATAATAATAATAATAATAATAGTAATAATAATAATAATAACTAATGTAAAATAAATGAATAAGGTATTTTGTGATTTACCACCAAAACCTTTTCCGAAACATTTGGAGAAAATAAACCATTATATACCCCACATGGAAACCTTACAACGCAAACAAGATCGAATAACTTATGATTGTCGTATAATAATCGAAAATCGATCAAAATATCTACATACCTAATTTGAAACACACACATAAATTGACAGAAATCCAATCAGCCTTGCCCTTGAGGGGTGTCATTGGTTTCTTGAGATACTCAATATGACTAGAAGAAACAAAAACAATGAAACAGTTTGACAGAAAGATGCAAAGTATTTGATATTTCTAATTTGAATTTTGCATTCCTGACGTACAACGATATTGTCATTCTCAGCGCGTCACTACTTACTCAGCTGATGCCATGCGACGACAAATACAGACACTTCGGCTTTCAAACGTACATTCCAGGTGAGCCAACGTTTGCCACTCCAGGTCACCGTTTTCCATAGACACGACATGTTTGCTGTTGGAGGTAACGACTCCCTTCTTCAACAGTATTTTCAATGAACTATTATTTTACTAAAAGATGTAACAATGATTAACCTATTAAATATTACGTTATTTAGTTTCGGTTCCTATGATCATGTGGAAGAAATAATGTCAGCATTTCCGGAAATATTCCTTTTCTGACTTCATTTCTTTATAATTTAACGTGCTGTTCCCAATCGACTCTCGTGATTTTTATGATATATTGTGATATACCAAAATGACAAACCATTTTTATTAAGGAAATGTCATTTTATATGACATAGAATATAGGGATGTCAATAGACAATCGCGAGGGGGCCGATATGTGACAAACAACCGGCGTTAAGGATCATTTTCGTTAGGTTGAAATGACAGAGCAGAGGCGGAATAAGCATTGCTTTGAGAGACAAAAGAAAAAGATATACAATTCGTATGCTTCCGACATTTTTAGAAGAATATTCATTCGCTCGAGCAACGCGGTGATGAGCGGGTCGGCTCCTGATATATTTTACCTGGTCGAGGAAAGACTGTAATTGACATTTGTATAAAATTAACTGTCGTTCTTATATTAGGATAGAGTGTTCTTCTAGGAAGTAAAATTCGTGTCTAGGCGTCCACCCGGGACGCAAGTGAGGAAGTCACGGATTATACGAGTAATAGTATCGCTGGGAGAATTTGGAACCAGATCACGGACATTGGGCGAGGACTTTATCCAGAAGCAAGATTCTGCAACGTCGACGGAGAAGGGTCTACGGGGCGCCATCGAACGAAGAAGTGGAGAGCGCGCGAAGACCCACGAATGAATAACAAGGTTTATAACTATTGTAATATAGAGAAAACTGTTCATGACCAAAGGATGAATTCATTTTGATTATCAGTATAATAAATTCAAATTTGATAAGTTGAAAGAAAGCTGATTATCATTGTTCGTTACGTGCAATCCAGTATTTTAATAAGATTTTCAGATTCCTCGCCACTCCGTACGGATGGCAGATTGAATAATTGGTTGCAGAGTAAACAGCAACAATTATGAACTTCGAACCCCAATTCACTGAGCTATCCCAACATAACTTTGTAAGGAGGTGTATTTAAATTTCGTAGGAATCATTAGGTTTCAAGTGTAACCTTTTCCTGGCGCCCAAATTATTTTTATCAGTAATAATTATGTTTCAAAGTGTCCCTCCAAGTAGGGCTTGTTTTAAAATAGAAAGGCGGGGCTTGTTTCAAATAGGCAGCAGTCAACGACGGGCATGTTTCAATATTTTATATATTTATTTTCTTTTGTTAATTTGTGTAATTTTGAATTGTATATGTTAACTTAGAATATCTTGAAGTAACATTTTCTTTATATTTGGTCAGGTATTTTTTTGTATTGAAAGAGTGTATGATAGTTTAGAGCTTTGTTGTTCGAATGCTTTACAAGTTTTTAATGGTGAGATGTTGTAGAACTTTGGACAGTGATATTATAAAGATTTTTGTTTTCTTACTGTTACATTAGACGTCCCTTCATATTCCAAGTCTCTATCACACACCCTACTCTGTCTCCTTTCCTAGCGTCTAATCTCAGAGAGGCACCGGGAGAGGTGACTTGGGGCATAAAATGATGTCACAGCAGTGCCTTTCGGGTAGATCGGCATCGAATCTCGCTATCCAGCGAATCTAGATCACCCTCCAAGCAAAAGATCTAGATCACGCTCTGCACTTATAGGACGCACCTGGAATACCTAGTAATCAGTCAATATTACAGAGTTCTTCCTCTGACTTCATCTGAAACGTAAGGCATCTAGCCGCCTACCATCAGAGAACATCACACGACCCTCAATCCAAACACTGAAGAAACTCGAGGGCACATAACCCTGAACCCTTCGTCTCATGCTCCTAGCGCCACCCTCAAAGGTCAGGCATATCAGGAAGAGAATTTGATGAGGATGCAAAGTGGCAGAGAATGCCGTTAATTCACAACTCAAGATAAATAGCCAGGAATACAAACTCAAACCCGGTATCTCTTGGACCAAAAACGCTACTGCACTGCTTCTTTTGCGATCTCGGTCTTCCGAGTAGGGAGTTATCACGTATCTATTAGTCTTGTGGATGACGAAGATAAAAAATAGTACAGCTGATTGTACAATTTTATTAAACGACGCTAAACAATACTAGAAGAATCTGGAATGGATTCTGTGAACGTAAATTTCCTAATTACTTCTAATAGTCAAATATTGCCCGATGCTGAACTTGTTTAACGCCAATTATTTGAGATTCTTAAGAATGCCAAATGGTTTTCAAAACCATGGCTACTGAATGACATTCTTAAAATGTGTCAAAAAAATGAAGTGTGGAGACAAATCGAAATATGTTGAGAATTGGACCGTCATAAATACTTACACTTAATAAATAATTAATTCATAATGGATTCAATGTTAAAAAACATTACCCTTCTTTTCTGTGCACTGTCAGTCATTCACAGCCCTTTGTATTATATTAAATTGTACACCGCAATTTCAAGGTATTCGACATGAATGTTCACCGGTGTTCATCCGATGATAGATCCGTGAGATAACCATTTTTTTATCCAATATTTTTCATCTATGTTAACTTTTGTGTGAGAGATAATACTTCGTTTGAATCGAATTTCGTCAGCAGGAACACGTGCTTAAATTGACGCAAAATTAGGAAGACTTTTGCAATATTCAAAAATGTGTTCATGTTAATACTACCACAGAGATATGAATGAAACGTTACAAAGCACATAACATGATAAAAAGTGTCGATTTTCAAGAGGATCAGAAAAAAGTTAACAGGTTTAGGGGAAAATATATGATTGAGCAGTATACGGAGGTATTTGAAAAGACATGTCCATATTTTCGATTCTTGGAAATTAATTTCTATAGCAACTAATTCGTCCTTTGTTAGGGATCATAAAAGAGCTTGCTGTTTTGTATTCTATGTGCCTTAAAAAGGCTCCAGTCAATGGCATCACATTATTTCTCTTCGTAAAGATAATGTACGTTGTTTAGCTACATTAGCACATTGTTTACATTGTTTTAATGATGTTTTAGATATAGAATGCTTTATAAGATGTGTGTCGCTAGAGGGCAGCAACCCCGTTTGTGTGCATAATGTTTGGGATTAACAAAAAATAGGAATTACTAAAAACAGGAGGTAATAAATGATGATAAACATCTTCAGGTTCGTCAGTAAACCCGCAAAATGTGTTGTGTTTTAAGTAGCTAGATGCCGACCTACGCCCCCGTGCCTAAGTACTTTGTTTCCAGCCCTGTATAGGGCAATCACAGCCTCACCCCCATCAAAGGAAGTAAAAAAAAATTAGGAAGTTTTGTTAATTTAGCTAGCGGACGGGCATGAATAAAAGTTGAAACCGGATTAAAAGGAACACGTGAGTTAAAAAACGACGCGCCCAAGTGTATTCGAAAGTTGGTTAAATTGGCAGCCCAAGTCGAGTATAGGAAGAAGAGTAAATAGGAGATAGTAGATAAGTAGTAGGATTCGCGATACATTACAAGACTAAATAATAGCTGATGAAAGTAATGTAAGAATAAGAATTTCACTAAAAGCGCTACAACACATGAAATAGCTAAAAAATCAAATATATGTAAAATTACGGAAATAATAGCTCAAATCACTGGAAATAATGGCGAACGATCACAATATAGATGCACGGTTGAAATGTTGGTAAAATAACCGGATGTAATTTTTTTATTGCAAACATAAATCAATAACAAGACACTATTTGCATTACGATATATAGGATAACTCTAGTAATATTGGCAACAACAACAACAACAACAACAAAAATAAATTAAAATACCTCAAGTCACTATTCATTACATATGTCAATGAGACATTAACATTTTTCATAAGTTGCATTTTAGTCCTTACTTTAAGGTAACGACTATGTTCATACATCTACGTCGTATTTATAATGTTTGATTTATTTTTCTCTGTTCAAATGAAACCAGGGGTTTCTGGTTTAGCACACTTCATTCTATATATTTTTAAATATTAATTTTTAATGTTTGAGATTACTAAGAGCTGGGGCACTACACATTTCATTTTAATAAAGAATCCAAATATGTGTTTGAGTAAATGGGTCAATAACTTTCTAGACGAAAACCCATAGGGTTCGTATAGATAAATACTGCAATTTTCATAATTTAATCAGACAAGAACGTGTTTCAAACTATTAGGTGTGATTAATATCAAAAGGCATACATATAATTATTTATTAATATAAGAAAAAATACTCTTCAAATCATTTAAAAAGTGTTTAGGTAATTTTCAACAAAAAGTTGTTCGTTTTTCAACTTTCAACATAGTGTGTTTCACTAGAATGTGTGTTCTAGGCAACATCAAAATAAGATATGTCTGATGGCGCTCATCTCAGTCGCTAATCTCATTCTCAAGGTCTCGGCGTCAACGGGTTCGCGGAGGCAAAGTATGCCCACACTTATCACTTCCGTGAAGATTATGAAGATTAATTATAAATATTATAAATAATAAGATTATAAAGATTAAGAGATAAACTCTTCGTATCTGTCGCAAACGGCCGTTGAGTACGAACCAATCAGCAACGCTCTCTAGTTTCTCTGCGTGTGATAAAAGCAACTCAGTGTTCTACAGTACTTCAGTGATTGAATATCGTGTGGGAGTGTCGTGATGTTTCGAATTCAGTAATTGAACATTGTGGGGGAGTGTTGTGATATGTCGAACATGTGGCGTACCCCTCTTGTTGCAATGTTCAAGATTATCAACTACATGCCAGACGAAAGTTTTCTGAACTCCAATGGATTCTTCATCTTTTTTGTTATGCTAATTCTAATTCATCATAAACTCCTAGGTCACGTAATGACACAAGAAGAATGGATAAACAATATACTTTCAACACCAGAGGCTTTCTTTAACCTATAAGTTCTTCCAACCGCTTTGCGCCGTCAGCGGATCTTGCTAAGTACCAGTAAATGGGTACAGATGATCTCCCCACTGCTCAGGACCAGAGAAAGCATTTTACAATTCTTGAGCAGGACGTTAACAATTATAAAAAACGTCTCAATGGAATTTAAAAGGAAATTGGTAATAACTCCATGACCCTTCTAAAAAGCCCACTCAAATACTTGTGGGGCCTGCTCCTCCTGAAGACTATAAAAATTAGATACATTTTTAAATAGTAGCAATTACAAATAACACTTTTTTTATCCAAATGGCATTTATGTGCCATACTTAAAATCTGTCATATTGCGTTGTTCCTATGAACTCTTGCAGAAAACAACTCAGTGCGGAATTACTAGTCACCGAGGTCAGTGTTCGAGGATTTCTCTATATACCGACAGGTTAGGCCACCATTTTTGACGTGTGGTGTACCAAGACACAAACGAATTTAAAAAATAAAAATTAAAAAAGTGATTAATTAAAAAATTTTAAGATTGTAGAATTATTTCATTTTATTTTTTCTGTCGAATTTGGAAAAGAATTCTGAAAGAAAAATTAACACGGAGGTAAAAAAAGCAATTCAATTGTGTGAATAGGGTGCTTTTTAATTTCTGTGCTAATTTTTCTTTGTGAACAAATACATTGATTTCTTTTGAAAATAATAAACAATTTACAAGTTGTTGGAGAGTTTGTTTGTGAAATGCAAATTTTTTTATAGAAAGGATTTTTTTAAACCAACTTCTGATTGATAATTGCGTCTCAGCCATTCAAAACAACGAAGTAGTTTACTAGACAAAATAAGCTTAAAATGTCTTAAGAGCTTATTTTCGAAGTTGCGTTGTTTCCTGCCAGGACACCATGTACAAAACGCTAAAGATAGATCACGCAATCCATCAACACAAAACCATGTAATGTGCAATTGCTGGATAGTTCCAGTTCTGCATCGAACACACTTAAGTCGAAAATATTAGTCGTTCGCAGATAACGACATATAAAACAGTAAACTACAACACAAATTATAATCGCGCCGAGCTCGGAAAAGATGCGTCGTAGACCATTAAAAGAGGTTTATGGAGTCAGGTAAATTATGAGATGACACGATTGTTGTAGATATGCTGGAAGGACATGTGGTGGAGAGCTGAAGTGGGGATATGTGGGAAACTTAGGGGGACAGAAGTGCACAAGTGAGATCCGAAATGTTTCTATTGCAGAATTCTACAATGTGATATGATTTACTTATTTGTGTGCCCCAAATTCATAGCAAGTGTCGTCAGAAAAGTGCATACACCAGAAATCTATGTCAAATTAAATTCAAAAATAATAAATAAATTATATTTGACGATAGAATTAAATATACTATTAGATTTTGGATGAATTTTAACCGCAATATTAAGCAATATTTGAATTTCACAAAGTACTTGTAAGTAATTATAATAGTATTCTACTAGCTGGACCCGTAAGAAAACTCTGCACTTCGTAAATATGTTTTTAAAAGTGAAAATTCCTTTATGGTTAAAACCAAAATAGATATGACAAAATGATTATTGCCTTATTGCCGAATAATATATATATATATATATATATATATGTGTGTGTGTGTGTGTGTGTGTGTGTGTGTGTGTGTGTGTGTGTGTGTGTGTGTGTGTGTGTGTGTGTGTGTGTGTGTGTGTGTGTGTGTGTGATATTTATATTATAAATGCTGAAGAAAGTGGAAGGTCAGTAGATTTCAAAGAAATATACTGAATTGATCTTCTATTATGTGTTTTTTACCAGTCAGAAGCACATTTACCGTTCCTTCCTGTTTTTCGCCTTTTCGTTTTAGTAACCGGAACTTCATTTTCTCTCTGATACACTCTCGTCCCATTTTCTGCTGTGTTATAAGTATTCGATTTTTCGAATTTGGTACACCCGTCAGAAACTCCGGCGCCGGCTGCTTCTCATATAATAATAAAGTGTGTTGTTGAAAGTACCCAGAATATCAAAAACAAGTTCTTAATGAAATCGCAAAGCGCATCGATGGCCGTGCCTGGAAGGTTTTCCTGCAGATACAATATTGAATCTGGTTTCCAATATCAACGCAATCACACGAACGAATCTCGGAAGTCTGTTTTGCTCTCACTTCTATAACTTCTGTGTTCTCTTTCGCCCCCACTCCGTTACTCCGTCTGTTTCTCATTTACTTCTCTGTCTCGCTCGTTTCCTCGTTGGAGAAAGAGAAAGAGGGTTCCCGGGGCAAACGCTGTGGCGGATTCTGACCTCTGTTTGCAAAAAGTTGATCCCACGCCCCTCCTTCGCAGTACCATCGTAATAAAGAGAAGCCCTCCCCGAAAATAGCAGACCCGGCTTCCACGCCAACATTATTTTCAGCTTTTCTGTCAAAAGACAGACCTAGCAAAATGTCGGTGCACAAGGAAAATGACATGTTTCAAAAATCACCGGAAGCGTTGGCTCAGTATCAACTGAGGTCACTGCAGTGCCTCTGACTGCGAGGTACTAGGTTCGAGCCCTGACGGCGGCAGGATTTTTGACTTGTAAGCTAGTCGTAGTCTGAAGAAGAATTCTAGCGGTCGGCTGCTCTGATCGGTAGTTTTCCGTCGTTTCTCCGATCATCACCAAGCGACTGCCAGAACAGTACTCTAACAAATGGGCCATGGACCGCGCGCGATCTTTCCTTCCTCTTCCTTGTCCTTCACTCCTTAAACACACATACACACACACACACTAACATGCACTACACTATCTCACATACCAGGAGATCGGTCAGGAGCTTAGAGATGGTCCCATCCGGGGCGGTACCCAGCTCATGGGAGATACGTGGCTGGGTAAAACCCCGCTAGTCAACGGTAGGTCGGTGCCGGAACTCTCCATCCAGCAGGGGAAGACCACCGCCATCTCCCGAGAAAAAAACATGCACTACACTATCGGGACTAATGACCGAAGCAGTTGACGCGCCCGGAAAGGTGCAGCAGCGAAACCAAAAGTGACCGCATAGGACAGACCTCACTTTGTAGGGGTGTAGTCTGCACTACCACTCATGCTCCCGGAATATGTGGTAATGTAGTGCATGTTAGTGTAAGTGTGTGTAAAAGGGGAGAAGTTAGTACTAGGAAGAGGAAGAAAAGATCGCGCGTGGTCCGTGGCCCGTTTGGTAGGGTACTGTTCCGGCATTCGCCTGGTGTTGATCGAAGAAACCACGGAAAACTACCGACCAGAGCAGCCGGTCTCTAGAATTCTCCTCCAGACAGCGACTGATTTCGACCTAGTGGAAAAGCTCGTGTTGAAAATCCCGCCGCCGTCGGGACTCGAACCTAGGAGGACCTCCCGGTCAGAGGCGCTACAGTGACATCCGTTGATGCACTGCTAACGCTCCCGGTACAAAAAAAAAAAGGATTCTGGGAACACCACGTGTTAGAGGGTTCTTTTTTTTCTTAATTTAGCATCTGGATTTATCCACTTTTTCATTGCTAGGGTCTTGTAATAGGAGTTTTCTGCCAAAAATTTGCTGCTTTTTTCCCGCAACATTACATAACTTTCATAAGGAAGTAAAAATAATTAAATTATATCATAATTTGGTAACTGAAATAATATTTATATAACAATGAAATTCCTTAGATATTAGTAGTTTAAAAATAAAAAATTATAATTTTTGTCCCATTTGCAATGCGTCCTCAGTTGTTATTTAGCTACAACGTGTGGTTCCCTCTGTGCTGGTGGAGCGGCGCGGGCAAGCCTGAGCCAAGAAGTGGGCGAGCGGCAGGGGCAAGGGCAGGGGCCGCTAGACGAGGCACACGGTCGGCGGAGTTCCCATTTCCTCTGCAGAGGCTTCGCCGGCGGATACACGCGTCACCCCGACCCTGCGCGCCCCGCCCACCGCCGCTTCGTCCCCGCTCCCCCTCACCTCCGGCCTCACTTCCTCACCACTCTCTCTCTGCTCCCTCCACGCCCGCCAGCTCCCTCCCACTCCGTCAATGTTACCTCACTCCTTCCGTGCTTCCTTCCCATTCCCTTCCCGCTCCCATGTACTCCAAACCTGCTTCCTCCCTGCTCCCTTCCCCTCCCCGCTTCCTCATCACTCTCTGCTCCCTCCGCGCCCGCCAGCTCCCTCCCCGCTTCATCCCCGCTCCCTCTACATCATCTCCCCGCGTCCATCCCGCTCCCTCCCCGTTTCATCCTCATTCCTTTCCCACTTCCACCTACTCCACCCATGCTTTCTCCCCGCTCCCTGTCCCTCCCTCTTACTTTCTCACCACCCTCTCTGCTTCGTCCGCGCCACCCAGCTCCCTCCCCTTTCATCCCCGCTCCATTCACATTACCTCCCCGCGCCCACCTCGCTCCCTCGCCGCTCCTGTGCTCCCTCCTCATTCCCTCCCCGCTCCCACCCACTTCAACCCTACATCCTCCCCGCTCCGTTCCCCTCCCTCCCACTTCCTCACCACTCTCTGCTCCATTCTCTCTGCCCCCGCTGCGTCTCCGCTACGTCCCCGCTCTGCCCCCGACTTCGTCCCCGCTCCCCAACTTCCTCACCACACCATTCCTGCTTCGTTCTCGCTCTATCCCCGCTCCATTCCCACTCCATCCCCACTCCACTTCTACTCTCTTCACCCCTTCTCCGCTCTGCTCCCCTGCGTTCCTTCTTGTCGCCGCTCCGCCTACCCAGCATCAATCCGCCTCCGAACCACCTCCTCTCCACCCCACCCTGTCCCCGTGTGTCTCGTAAGAATCCGCCTCAGATGTCCACGTCTCGTCCCACTCGTTCCCTCCTCACCCCCGCTCAGTCACCCTTCGCTGCTCTGAAGAAATTCGCCTCAGCATTGCCCACTCCACACCTCTCCCGCACATTGCCGCGCTAATCTATCACAGCACCGCCCCGCTTCGTTCTAATCCACCCTGTCATATCAGGCATGCGCCAGCAGGAAGGCTTAGTAAAGCCTGCAACTGCGCGAGGTGTACTCGAGGAAAACGGACGTTTTCTGAAATTAAAAAGTTCCTCGATTAAAGAACTCCCTGAAGTAAATACTCGGATAAACATTATGAATCTCAACATACAACAATATTAGTAACCATTAAAAGAATAGCAGTCTATTATCTTCAAGGATCATTAAGAAAAATACCGCTTGGATTCAATTGAAGATAGAGACTGCAACTGACGTATTGCCAATGGGACACCCACCAGAAGATTTGTTTTGAACAATTCTAAATCTCAATACTAAATTCAATGCATGAATTATGCTTAGAAATATAATAAACATTCTATTTGCTGACGATTAGATTATAAGAAATTAAAGTGAAGATGATTTTACCATGATAAGTTTACCAATTCAATGAAGCCTGGTTGGGGAAACCCCCCTAGCGGACGATAGGTAGGCGCCGGATCTCACCATCTAGTGGGGGAAGATCATCGCCACATTCTCAGGGAAAATATGCACTACAATTTCTCTACAAATGAATTTAGCAGTTGACGCGCCCGGAATTATCAATCAATCAAACCCACGGGCTTCTTTCCACTGGGCGTACCGGAGCTTTACAGCGTTAGCTTTTGGGTTTGTTTGGTTAATTATGGGAGATCTATAACATTTCAAAATAAAACACGTTACGGAAGTTGAAATTCTAAAAAATACGCACAGTAAAATATTAGTGGTGGTTCAAAAAGGAATAGAAATTCTCCAATAAAGGTTATGTACTCACAAAATGAAAACACGAGAGATTCACGTTCGCAAATATTGGTTAGTAATTCAAACCAACCCGGTCAGATCAAAATATACAATAAAATGGGATCGCTTTTCCAATATTTTTGTTAATGCAAGGAGAGCAAATTTAATTTCGGATATTTGCGACTCCCTTCCTATTGAACATTGTGTTGGTGTTAAAGTGAATCCGGTCACAAAGAATATTTCAAGCATACACGCAGATACCCTAACAAACCTTCAGGTAAAACAATTCTTTGTTAAATTATACATGTTTTATAATTAAACAAGCTCTAATATTTAATTATCATAAATATTCGTGAATAAGAAATTCCCTCTTCATTTAATTTCAAACATAATGAATAACAACAAAAGTATTTCTTATGTTTCTAGTAGTTATTAGAAGTGGTGTGGTGATTGAGAATACCAAACTCTACAGCCAATGATCTCCGTTCACGGTTCGAGCTTCAAGCTTTCGATAAATCGACTCGTTTTGATAATTTGATATGGGCTCAAGTAATTATAATGTTATTTAATTCACAACTCACAAAGTTCTCTGGACTCTCACTGTTGCCTCTGAAAGCAACGAAGTAATAATGTACTGAAATCAAATCACACTCAATTGCTGTGGGAAATTATATTCATTTGCAAAAAGTAACTGAAAAAGCAACAGTTTAAGGGAATTATTCTAATAATTCACGTAGGTCATATGTGCAAACGGATCATATCTTTTTTTCAAAGAAAGATAGCTGAGTGCATCAACTGATGTCACTGCAGCGCCTCTGACCGGGAGGTTCTAGGTTCGACTCCTGACGACAGCAGGATTTTCGTCACTAGCTTTTCAGCTAGGTCGAATTCAGTCGCTCTCTGGAGGAGAATTCTAGCAGCCGGCTGCTCTGATCATTAGTTTTATGTTGTTTCTCCGATCAACACCAGGCGAATGCCGGGGCAGTGCTCCAATAGTGTGGGCTTTTCTTCCTCTTCCTTGTCCAGTCCTCTTCCCTTATTTACACTCTACCGCACTTGTTGACCGCTCGGAAGCTTAGAACTTGTCCCGGTCACGCAGGTGGAAGATACCTGGTTGGGGAATATCTCCGTAAGCCAACGTAGGTCAGCTCGAAATCTCGCCAACCAGCAAGGGAAGATTACCGCCATCTCTCCCGATAAAAGAAGTGCTACACTTATGAGACTAATAACCTTAGCCATTGACGCGCCCAGAATCACTAATCAATCAATCGATTTTTGTTCAAACATTTACAGGGATACAATGTAACAAATTCACTCATTTCTACTCACATAATTTGTTTAAGTAGGTAGATGAGGCTGGTAGCAAATTTGTAGTAGGAGTGTAGTAACATCCGTCAGTCACTACAGCTTCGAATTTACGTGTTTGCAGTATATTAAATACCTCATTACTATATCCTACATAATATGGCTTCCTGAGTAGAGATAGTATGGGTTATATCCGATATAATAAAAGGTAGTGATGAAACTTAGTAGTATTAACAAACAGACATGTCTAAATAAGGCGAACAGAAAGGATAAAACGTGTATTACAGGTGTCTAAGTATAATTGAAAATATTGATGTTACAATAGGTAGTAATCACGGTATAAGAAAATAGGTATGTCAACTAAACGACTTGGTCTTTTTTCTCGCAAGATGGCAGGCTAAGTGAGATGATGTGCCGTTTTGTTCTAAAACCGCGTATAGATGGACTCTACGGTGTAAACATTCACTAACCTACTTTATAATCGAAGTTGCAAAATAAATAAATAAATAGGTTTGGAAAAAATGGTCGAATCTGTTTTGTTAAAATATGTCGTAGTGATTCCTGTAAATATAATCAGGAAACTGTTTACCATTCCAAAGCGTGAAGATATTCAAAAGAAACAGAAATTGTGTCACAGAAAAAAGAGAACATTAGAAAACGAAGATCACATTTGCGAAAAATAATTCAGAAGTGAAGATATTAGTATTACGAGTAGAACGTATTACGATAAAACGAGTAGATTTTACATAATTCATGTATAAAGTTATGCGAATTATAAAAAAAATATTTTTCAAAAACAGCAAGTTTTTCTCCAAAATATTTCCTCGGTTATAGAAAGGAATGATTAAAATAATAGTGCAGGTCTTATTTACGTCGGGATCCGTGAAATTCCGAAAATCGTAAAAGTTAGAAACAATGCGAGAATGTATGTGCTGTTGTAGTTCAACTAGTTTCGTTATGAGATGGTGCATGAAGATGAACTCTTCACATTTCTTTCGTGTAGTGGAGGTTTGTAAGGTTATGTCACCTTCAGTTAACAGTATACACGAACGCGTCCCGTAGACGCTACAGCTGATTGGCGCCGCAAATTCCTTTGATGTGCGCGGAAAACCTAACAGAGGGTAAGGAGCTCGCGCTGTGCGGCATACATTTTCACTAGCTGTCGCGTTTGGCGGACACGTTCAAGTTATAGTTTTCTCGTCCAAAATTTTATGTTGTGAGCATCATATAATATACAGTCGCCGACGACTGCACATTGTTACGTTTCTATGTAGTGAATTAAAACACATATTATTTTAACAAAAAGGTTCTTAAACACAATCACCGAAAACACTTGATTTATGTACAGATTGTCATCACTTGATTATTCTTTATACGGCACACTTCTCTTGATAATTTATTTACACTACACTTCTCTTTATTTATTTACATTACACTTGTCTTGAGTATTTATTTTCACTGTTCACTTCTCTTGCACCGCCGCACAGTCCTAAGCACTGACCACTGTTCGATGCACTGGCCACGGTTCACTGCACTGACCACAGTAAATGGCGCTGGTCACGGTTCAAGTCACTAAGCACGATCACTGCACCGCGATGCACACACTTCACAGCTCAGCTTCCACTTCAGACTTCAGACTGACTCGCGGTCGCCGCGTATTTATACTTGGCGGGCGCCTTCGAGAATTTTCTGAACTTCACAATAAGCGCCGCGAACACTCAGGGACCATGTAGTTCGGGGGCCGCCGGCAGATGTCGCAATTCGCGCATTCAGGTAGTCCGTGGTGGTGCCGGCAGATGCCGCAATATTCGTTACAATATTTTCGCAGAACAGCACGATACAACATTTCGCAATAAATTCGCAGAACAGCACGATATGGTTCAACTACAGGACGATTTAAATAAAATTTATGATTGAGCAATAGCTAATAAAATGAGTATAAATGGAAAGAAAAGTAAAGCGATCACATTTTGTAGGGCTAGAGCTTTTCAAACACTACCTTATCAGCTAGGTAATGACGTTGTTCCGGGAGTCTCAAACTAAATACCTTGGCATATTCCTGGATAGTAAATTGAGATGGGACAAACAAACGAACTATGTAGTGGGTAAAGCTTGTATTTACATTTTGCCATGAGCATTCTGAAAAAAATGCGATACGAAAGCAAAATAAATCGCGTATACCTCGCTTGTAAGGCCACTAATGGAATACGAACCTAGTTATTTGGATCCGTACAGAATATGACTTACAAAGAGCTTAGAGAGGCTACAAAACAGAGCGACAAACACACATTTCGGAGGAATACACCTGCGTATTGGGAATCACTAGAACGCCGGAGGGAAAGGTCACGACTTTGCGCGTTGAATTATTTTACGTTGGTTGCTCTGCATGGCAGGACATTCGGGGAAGGCTAGATAAACCAGATTATTTAAATAGATTTGATCACAAATATAAAATTAGAACAAGAATACAAAGAACGGACGTAGGCAATTTCTTCTTTGTAGACAAAAAAGGAGTAGATTGGAACGATTTGCCTGCAGAAGTTTTTGAGCCCTTTCCTTGCTCAGCGCGAGGTTTTAGAAAAAAAATATTGGAAATTAGTCAGTAGGGTGTAAACGTATAATAAAGTAAAGTGAAGTGAAGTGAAAGGGGATATTACGCATAGTCTACAGTTAAGAAGTATTGAACAGTTTAATATTTAGGTAAAGTGATATGCGGTGTAGTGCAGTGCAGTGCAGTGAAGTGAAGAGAAATGATTTCATTTCTTTCTGTTTATTTCGTTAGTCGAAAACGTCTTTCTACAGGCTACTCTGGAAAAACGGTATTTATTTATAGCAACGAGTGTTTTACGTTTAGGAATGTAATAATTATTATGAGTATTGTATATCATTACAATGTGATGTTAGGTAAAATTTTTTATCCATGTTTGTCTGAATATGAATGAATAGGTGCAGGTTGCTGTGTATGCGAGGGTTCTTTGGTCTATGTACGTATGTATGTACGTATGCGTGTATGTACTCGTATGTATGTATATTTGATGCAAGTTTATTTATCTATATGTTAGTATGTATGTATTTTCATTTGTAGTATAGGAATGTACATGCTATCTGCATGTCTAGGAAATGGCAAAGAGAATTGGTTTTTGTATTCATTTTTTATACATTATTCTTTTATTTGTAATTGTATTTTGTAATGATATTTGCATTTATAATTATAACTGTACTGCCATATCGCTACATTCTGCAACCGGGCGTCATCTGCCCAATTGTAGAATAAGGCTTCTCTCTCTCTCTTTATATATATATATATATATATATATATATATATATATATATATATATATATATTTGCAAGTGTGGACGTGGCTTTAGATATTAAGTCCTTTAGTGAAAGTGAAGATTACACCAATTAGCTGATTGTGTTGAGGGTGACAGCAATAAAATCAGGTAAAATTTACATTCTTTAAACGTCACGAAATTTAGAATAAATCAATATTTCCTGACGTTTTGACGGTTTATTGCTAACCTTATGGCCTCGATACAAAATCGCCACTCTTATGGCAACCCTTCCGACCAGTGGCGAGTAATGCTATCATGGAATCATGGCACAATAACTGTTAGAAAGTCAATCTGAGACACATTTTCAGAAGTAACATTGCTTGGTTGTCACATATACATTTTCGATGTCAATGACATGTCATTGATAATCAGAACCTTTCCATCATTTCTAGTCGCTGAGTGGTATTTTTAGAATGTAACTGAAAGTTATTTAAAGTTATTACTAGAAAAATAATAGATATCACAAAAAATTGAATATAACATTATTTTAACAAAGGAAGGATATGGAATATTTGTCCCTTGAACTTCGAATAAAAAATAAGTGAATAATTTTATCATTTATATCCCTCGATCGTTCTTTAATCATAATAGCATTTTTTTAAAAAGAGAAGAAACCTTTTTACCTTTCCTTCAAAGTAGACATCAGTTATATTTTTGTATCGTGTATGCGTCAATCCGATGAAAAGGCGCGGTGTTGCGAGGGGTTAAATTGTGTTGGAATGTTCGCCGTTCGTCGCATATCTGCTGATTATCACACATCCGGGTGAGTTAGTGTACGTTGGTAACACTGATTGCGGGGGACCGCAGCGGCGGGAAGCGTTGGGTCGTGTTAAGCAGCCGCGACGCGGGGGTGAAAGCCATAGTGACACCTCGCAGCAGGTGAACCGGCTGAGTTAGCTTAGCGCCAGCGTTGCCGCAGACTGCAACGACTCTGAGGGAGGTCTTAGGGTTCGAGTCTCGGCGGAGGCGGATTATCGGCAGTAGAAATAGCGTGGTTTAATTCGGCCACTATCCACACTACGGTTTATTTGTAGTTACACTTGACGTGGCAGTTGTTACGGTGTTATCCAATCGGGAGCTTGAACGTCACTACAGTGACGTTATTACAGTGTCGTTGAAGCTCCTGATTGGATGATTCTAACTGCTGGTTAACCGCCAAGTGCTATTATAAATAAATCGAAGTATAGAGGATAATTCTCTCGGCCGACTGATCATATGAGTTTCTCCGTGGCTTCTCTCATCAATACCAAGCGAATGCCGGAAGCCTAACAAATGGGCTCTATACTTTGCACGATCTATGCTACCTCTCTATTCTCCTATCCTCTCATCCTACTTACATTTACACTTACCTGCACTACACTACCACACGTGTTGAGTGACCAGTCAGGATCTTAGAAATTGATTCGGCTGGAGCGGTGACCCACTGGAATGGGGAGAAACGTAGAGGGGAAAATCCCCCACAAGCAGATGTGTACGTCGTTGCCGGATCTCATTATCGAGACCAGGAGAGGTGGCTAGGTGCATCAACTGATGTCACTGTAGTGCCTCTGACTGGGCGGTCCTAAGTTCGGGTCCCGACAGAGGAAAGATTTTTGACACAAGCTTGTCAGGTCGAATTCAGTCGCTGTCTGGAGGAGAATTTTAGCGGCCGGTTGCTCTGATCGGTAGTTTTCCGTGGTTTCTCCGATCAACACCAGGCAAATGCTGGAGAAGCACCCTCACAAACTGACCCTGGCCCGCGCGCGATCTTTCCGTCCTCTTCCTTCTCCTATCCTCACTCCTTATACACACACTTACACTAACTTGCACTGCACTACCACACATGTCGCAAGGCCTGTCGGGAGCCTAGAGCTTGTCCCGACTGGGGCGGTACCCCGTTGGTAGGAGATATCTGGTTGGGGGATCCCCCGCTAGTCGACGGGAGGTCGGCGCCGGATCTCGCTATCCAGCGGGGAAGATCACCGCCACCTCCCGATGAAAAAACATGCACTACATAATAGCCACCTCTTTTTTTCTTTTTTTTCTTTTTTTTACGTGCCCGGAATCACTAACAACCAACCATCATTATGCAGTGAAGGAGGAACACTGGCACGTCTTGCGATAAAACATTCACTCCTCTAACGGAACTAATGACCATAGGTGATGAGGTGCCCGAAAGCATCAATCAATCAACCAATCAATAGGAGCAACTTAATACTCTCTGAAAATATACACTGGCTCAATGACGGACTCCGGTACATATTTTTCCTCCATTTCTAGTTAGGTAAGAAGTTACTGCTTAATTGTCTAGTTTATTAATCCTGAGATCTAATTTACACGCTTCTTTTTCTCGAATGAACCCGGAGATAGTGAACCTATCCATGTTTCATCATTACGTATCCCTTTCCCACATTGCTACGTATCTGCCCCCCCCTCCCGATTTCCTTGAAATGCATACCTGTAAATATTAAACTTATTTACCTTTTCGATCGTTTTGCCTTTTCATGTTCATTTTCTTGCCGTTCTCCTTGTACACACAAAAAAAGAAGAAATTCATTCCTTGGATTCAAGAAAGGGGTTTATCGTTGACCCCCTCCTCCATTGCTATGCGAGTGTAAACACTCATGCCCCAGCTTTTTTTTTAAATTTTCCCTTCAATAGTTGCCCTGCTGAGGCGGGAATTTCTTTAATTATTGGCCTACAGTTTGAGGTGGAGTCGATTATTATTTTGCAGCGGCGAGATCTGGCCTTACTTAAACAAACCATGTATGTTTAACTTAAAAGCTATTGCAGATAAATATGGCTCATTGGGCCTCCTTAGCTTAACTTTGATAAATTATTAAAGTTAAAAAGTTCTTTGTAATGTTCTTTTCATTCTTAAGCTCTATATACAAACACATTCACTCACTCATGAATACTTCACTGCAATTCACTATTTACACTATTGACACGTTACACTTTATTCGCCAAGCCACCGACTTTCCTCAAGCGTCCGTGCCGCCGCCACGTCTTCTAATGATTCATTGTTAGTGATTCCGGGCGCGTCAACTACTGAGGACATTAGTCCCGTAAGTGTAGGGCATCCTTTTCATCGGAAGGTGGCGGTGATCTTCCTCAACTGGATGGCGAGATCGGGTCCACTTACCGTCGACTAGCGGGGTTTTCCCAAAAGGTATCTCCCAACACCGAGGCACCGCCCCAGCCGGGACAAGGTCTAAGTCCCCGACCGGTCTCTCGGCATGTGTGTGCGTGCGTAAGGTGCGAGGATAGGACAAGGAAGAGGAAACAATGATCGCGCGCGATGTGGCCCATTTGTTAGGGTACTGCTTCGGCATTTGCCTGGTGTTGATCGGATAAACCACGGAAAACTACCGATCAGAGCAGCCGGCCTCTAGAATTCTCCTTCAGACAGCGACTGAATTCGACCTAGCTGAAAAGAAATGTCCAAAATCCTGCCTCCGTCGGGACTCGAACCAAGGACCTCCCAGTTAGAGTCACTGCAGTGACATCAGTTGACACACTGAACCACCGCTCCCGATACGTCTTCGATTTCGGGCGGCCTGGGCTCGGCGAAACGCACTTCCGCGCATCCCGCGCGGCTTCCGGTTCCTGTCAGCGGCGATCGCCTCCCACGCACTTGCTGCTCCCAGTGCCGGAGCTATATGATTTTGGGCCCCGAGCAATGCGGAACGTACCCCCCCTTTGGGAAATAAAAAATGCGAATATTGTATCAAGAAACTACGAGTTCTTTTATTTCGATCAATAACCAGAATTATGTTTAAGCTAGAAAATGTTTTGGAAAATATATTTTAAATAATAGTTTTAAGTAAAAGTATTTTGTGGTCAAATAATTCCACGGTGATCTTAAATCCCTAAATGATTTGTGATTAGTTAGTGTTTAATGAAATCACTTGTTAAATCCATGAAATTATAATATGATTTTCAGTAGAACCAACTTTAATCTTAGCATCATTTGATTCATTTCAGTCCTACCTTATCAGTAATGACTATAATTAAACATGTAAGATAAATTAAATGAGAATTTTATGAAATATCAGACCATTGCACTCCGACTTTAAAAAAAGTCGATAACAATTTTCTGGAGTTCTAATTTCTGTTTCACTTTTTTACTATTTCTTTCTCATCAGTCTCGCCAAGGGGCCCGTTGACTTGCGGGGCCCCGGGCGGTCGCCCGGCCTGTCCATGCCTAGCGCCGGCACTGGCTGCTCCCCACTCCTTTTAGCAGTGCGCGCAACTTGGCGGGCGGTTGGGAGGTCGGGCGTGTCGTCCATCTTGTGGCGAGCGCCGTTCGGGGCCTGAGTGCCGAGACGACCGCGTGGCGGCGTCGCTGGCGGTTGCGGTCTGCGGCGACCTCTGACTGGACGCCTTCGTGGGAGCCGGCGCTCGGACTGCAGGCGGTGGGGGGACTGCGAGATAGAGAGGGATTACTCCAATATATTTGATAGCTACTGCTGGCAACATACATATGTAGCGTCACGTTGGCGGCCGTGGGTGGGAGGAGGAACGGAAGTATCGCATACCTGCGGGCATGAATAGCTGGCGCCCCGGCGTTGGGATACATTTAGACAAAGGGGACGCCAGCTTGACCGGAATGATCACGTGGTAGATGCGAGCATCCCTCCTACACCTAGGACGGTCACGTGACGGCTGCACTCTGGTATAAAATCGAGCCGACGAGCTCAGACGGGGGTTTTATTCTGAAAACCTCGCGCGATGCGCAAAACTTTACGCCCAGGCGGGAGCATGTCGTGCCTATTGCTCAGGTGACGAGGTCACGGTAGTGGCGCGGGAGTAGCGTCAGAGGAGGCGGGGCCTCCCTAGCTATGTGGGGTATCCACAGGGAAATACTCACAAGTGTGTAGGTTCGGAGCAGAAGTTGGTTATTGTACATACGTGTAAATAAACTTGTACATACTTGTAAATGTCTGAGTGTTTTTCTCCATGACGCCACACATAACTGCTGGTTATGCGCTCAATTCGTCAATGCATTCGTTTGCAGTTGGCTCATTTGGAAATGGCTTCGACACTATCCCTTGCAATGAGATCGGACATTACACTTGTTTCCCAACCTATCAAACTGGCCCTTTTGTGATTGATTGTATAATTATTTCGTGCTCTTCTTGGACACTAGTCCCATAAGTGTCGGGTATGATTTTTTTTATCACGAGAAGTGGCGGTGATCTTTCCCCTGCTGGATGGAGAGTTACAGTGTCCACCTACATGTCGTCTTTAGGGTGTTCTGCAAAGAATCATCTTCCACCTGCGGAACATCGCCCCAGCTGGGACAATCTCTAAGCTCCCGACATCTGTGATTCTGTAGTGTATGTAAGTGTGTATGCGTGTGTGTGTGTGTAAGTAAAGGGTAAAGATAGGACAAAGAAGAGTAAGGAATGATCGCGCGCGGTACATGACCCGTTTCGATTCATCTTATCCAGTATTCGAATGGAACTGTTTGGGGTAATCACAGAAAGCTGCCGATCAGAGCAGCCGGCCGCTAGAATTCTTCTCTAGACGGGGGCTGAATTCAACCTGCTGAGAAGCTAGCGTCGAAAATCCTGCCTCTTTTGGGGCTCGAAGTCTAGTACATCACGGTCAGAGGCACTGTACTAACATTTTTTAATTAACGATTTCCAGTATCAGCGATTAGTTGCAGACATTACTACTTTTCTTCCCCCCGTTCTCAGTACGTCTTCATTCTCGCTCTCGCTCTCTCTCTCT